>CAJVPN010000908.1:0-19965 GCA_910592215.1 Entrophospora candida
CAAAGATGTAACTGACTTGCATGTATAAGTCACTGCATCCTACCTGAAATGAAAATAAAAAAAATCAAGTTATTATCACCATAGTTATTTTTGTATTTTTTTAATTATTATTCGTCGTCATCATTTTTTATTACATACTCTAATCACATTTTCATGAAATACATCACGAGTTTCTTATAAATAAGTCAAGAAATATATTTCATGCCTCCTCTACTTCTGATGGCTAGTCTAGTTATTCCTTGAGTGCTGCCACGAAGGATTCTACAATGATGTTTAGCCCCACTCCACCAAATCCTTTTCTTTCGTTATTTATATCAATACAATGATTTTTTTAAAAAAATCCACAAGTTGACAAAAAATGTAAAATAAATAAAAATTTGTTGAATGCTTGCCTCTTCTACATCATCATAATGTACATACTCTCTATCAAAATTTCGATATATACATTTATTATCCCAAATAGAATTAGTCATATTGGAATTTGATTGTGTGAAATTTGTCCATATTCAATTTTTCCTTACTATTGTTGTTAATAATACCATCACCTACACAGTCACCATTAATATTGTTATTATTAACATTGATTACTATAATTGTTGTTTTGAGATCCATAAAGGCCTGGAAGAATATCATCTTTTTTAGGCTGTGATTTACTAATCCTTTAGTTCTCAATTATTTCTTGACTGCATTATTTATATTATTTGGTATATGATGATGAGTTTGAGTAGTTTGTTTAATAAAAATGACGAGTTGGGCAATGGTTTTGTGAATGCAATTTCATATCCTGAAATTGATAATGGCATCTCTTTTTGATTTTAGGCCGATTCTTATGTTTCTTTAAATCTTCGAATGTTATAATTTATCGAGGTCTCCAAGATATTGGATATGTTTATTAAGAATCTGAATTTTTTAATGGTATTATCGTCTCTTTTTCTGTTTCTAGAGCTTTGTCAATTCTTTATGGTAGCATGTTATCGATAACGTTAAATTATGTCATAAACTCTTTTGTAAAAGATACGAATTGCTGCTCTTGTTGATGATTTTTTATCCTATCGCAATGTTATGCAAGTTCATTGAAAACAAAACAATCAATCTTGCCTGTTCGATAAAGATAATGTAATTTACTTACATGTGAAGAAAAAAGCGGTTCCATTGCAAAAAAAAAAAAGATGAAATTAAAATTCAAGTTCATTCTTGAAAAAACGATCAAGACTTACATATTCAAAAGATTATGATTTACTTACAGCGGTAGTAGTGAGAGAGAACTTGAGGGAGGAGAGGAGGATTAAAATTTTAATCAAAGCGAATAATATTTTTATAATAGATTTACAGATTAGGTCTTTGACCAGCAACCTATTATTATTTTCTTATTAATGTCCTTTTGACTCTTTATTAATACACATTTCATCTTTCCATCACAATCTTGAAGGAGAATCCTTACCGCAAGTTGTGGCTATACAAAAACAGTTGTTTTATTATTAACAAATTAATTTTGCTAAATTTGGATAAAATGATCTTATTTTGATCGTCTGATCATTTGTTTCAAAACATCAATCATCCATCCTTACAAATTATGGCACCGAAATTATCAAATATAGTTTCATTAAATTTTAAACAAACCGAAAGAATTGCATTGACAAAGGTACTTAGAGAGTACGTGCTTAAAGCTTATGGTGAACATCCTGATGCCTATACCGACGATTTTCGTGTTCTTGACGAATTGAGAACAGATTGTCTGAATTTGGAAGTACATCGGAATGCACTTCATCGTTTATTAAAGTGAGCGAGTTAGAAGTTACATTCCAAAGTATTTTGGAATATTGATTACATTTAATGGTAGTGAAAATTTTTATTCAATTTATCGAATAATTTTTTCTTTAGATATTATGGACAACTCGTATTTATAGGATCTAAATTTCCAATTGATGTAAGCTTTTTTAATGAAAGCATTTGTATTTAGGATAATAATGTATTAATTGTATCTGTTAATAGGTAGGAATAGAGTTTCCATGGAAATCGTCTTTTTCAAATGCTGATGAAAAACCAGGTATGTTATTTTATTAGGAGAAACGTGTGTGAAAAAGAGAAAGAGAGCAACAAATAAATAATTCTTGTTGTTTCTATTTACAGTTTCGCATAGAAATTTTTATTATGAAAAGGCATGTGTATTATTCAATATAGCAGCCATGTACAGTCAACTTGGGATTTCAGAAAATAGATCATCACCTGAAGGTGTTAAAAGAGCATGTCAACACTTCCAAGTAATAACAATAATGCTATTATAATTATACCTATATATATATATATATATATATATATTATATTCACATATTCATATTTATATTCATATATATGTTACTTAGAATGCAGCTGGATGTTTTCAACATTTGGATAAAGTAGTAGTCCCAGAAATGCGAATTGCTCCCCCTTTAGATATGTCTACTTCAACTTTACGTGTATTAATAAATACTATGTTGGCACAGGCTCAAGAATGTTTCTGGCAAAAAGCTATTTATGGTAATTAATAATAACTATTAGTAATGATTGATAGTGAACTAAATGGAGATGGTTTATTACAAATGATTGATTGATTAATATATATATACACACATGTATGTCGATTTCATATTCTAAATTATCAAAAAGATAATATGAAAGATGGAGTTATAGCAAAGTTGGCAAGTCAAGTATCTCATTTATATGATATTGGATATGAAACAGCCTCCAACAATCCTGAAGTTACTAAATTATTAGGACAAGTAATAATGATAATATTTATTATTATTATTATTATCTTATTATTATACTTAAAAAGTCTAATATGATATGATTAATATGATTACTAGGAGTTGATTACACATTTAAACGTGAAATCTTGGTATTTTAGAGCAGCTGCAGAATTTCGTAAATCCAATGAATGTATTAGCCAAAATAAGTACGGTGAAGAAATCGCAAGATTACATGTAGCAGACGGATATATTAGACGTTGTTTAGAAAATAAAAAACTTTTACACGAATTTGTTATCACAGATTTAGAAGTAAATAATTTAATATCAGTGTATTATAGACTTGTACATAGTATATATTATTGATTGATTTATTGATTAATTAATATATATATATTCTTTAATTTTGAAAGTCGTTGCTAAATGTAGTTTCTAATAACCTTAAACGAGCAGAAAAAGACAATGACATAATTTATCTACAAACAATCCCAGCAGCATCATCATTAAGTACAATAAGTAAAGCAAATATGACAGAAATAAAAATTCCACCAGAAGTTGAAAACCCAATTTCTTTGATGAATGGGACATCCGTATTAGGATTTCCATTATTTGCGAAGCTTGTTCCATTTGCAGTTCATCAAGCTCATAGTGTCTATTCAGATCGAAAAGAGAAATTGGTTAAAGACATTTTGACGAAATTGATTGATTTGCCTAATATTTCTACAAGGTGTTTATTATTTTAGAACTTTTTGGAATTGGTTAATATAATGATAATAACAAGAAATTAATTAATAATATTAACAATATTAATAGTATATTGAGGTCACTTAATCTTCCTAATTCAATAGAGAATTTAAATTCTGAGGGGTCGAACGAATTGCCACCATCATTGATGTTAAAAGCACAAGAGATTCGCAACGAAGGTGGTACTGTTAGATTGAATGAATTGCACGAACAAATAAACAGACTTTCTAGTCGTTGTAATGAATTATTGGATAAGGTAAACAGTAATATTGACTATTTAATAATAATAATTTTTTATTTATGGATTATAATTTAAATTTAAATGTTAATAATAATAATATTATTCTTATCTTATTAATTTGGTAGGCGTTTGCAGTGTTGGATCAAGAAATCACAGAAGATGAGGATTTACAATCTAGTTACGCAGGGAAATGGAATAGACCAAAATCTCAAGAAGTCAATAAAAATTTGGTAGCATTAGCACAAGGGCATCGTAGTACACTTGAGAAAGCACTCAAGAGTGACTTCACTCTTGGAAAAATGTTAAATAAATGGTCAGAGATTATAAACATACTGGCTTCTGATAATGTAATATTATGTTTATTTTATTATGATTGTAAGATGATATGAAAATGTAATTTATACATATTTATTTGTTTGTTTATTTATTTATTTATTTATATATAGGATTATTTGATGAGACACATTCCACCTAATAAAGTATCACTCGACGATGATGATGCAACAACAAATGAAGTAAAAAGAATAGCTAATGAGTTACGTGATTTGATGAACCAAGTTAATGATTTGAAAAAAGAAATCCAGAATAAAACACAAGAAGTAAAAAGGATGGCAGACTTGGATGACATTGGTATGATCATTTAATTAAGGATATGTATGAGAAGGGTAGAATAATGTTAATATTCACCTATATGTGAATGTATATATTATTTATATACATATCTCGTATATATTTATTTAGGTCCAATATTGCTTAAAGAATCAGCAAGAATAACATCCACCGGAACCACTAAAGTTGAACCAGCACATTTTGAAGATTTATTTAATCAGCACTTGGCAAAATATGATAAATTCTTTAAATATATTCAACAAACAACTATTGTTCAAGAAAATTTACATAATTCGATCAATGTGAGTTTTTTCTAAATGCTAGTAGTAATATGACGGTAGCATTATTACTGCCATTATTATTATTATTATTATTATTATTAGCAATGATGTTAATAATATTATTAACAATAACAATAACAACAATAATATAGGAAAATTTTAAAAAATTTAATGAAGCACGTAGAAGAACTAAATTTGTTAATACAGAGCGAGATAGTGTTATTCAACAACTTGAAATTGGTTATGAAAAATTCAAAGAAATTCAGAAATTCTTATCGCATGGCATAAAGGTTAAAATGGAGACTTCATTATTATCAATCATATACATATACATGCATTCATATATATATATTAATTTATATTTATTTATCACTTATAGTTTTATGATGGTAATATCAATAGTTTAAATAGTTTTTGTGAAGAGTGTCAAATTTTTGCAAGCAGAAGGAGTTCTGAAGCCGATCAGATTATTCGGTAAATTTTTTTCGTCCTCTCAAATATATTTATTTATTTATACATAAAATATAATTTCTTTATTACTATTTTTATTAGTGGGTTGTCAAATTCAATGACAAATTTAAATATTTCTGGCACACCGGCAACATCACCATTATCATTACCGCCTACTTCATCATCATCATCACCAACTATAGCACGTGCTATCTGGCATTCAAGTGGTGGTGACGGAAATTCTTCACCATCACCATCATCATCATCTGGAGCTCCGCCAATATGGAAGCAAGGAATGCCAATAAAATTTATTAATTCTCTCGAAGAAACTCCAAAATAAAGACCAGCTCTGCCATTAACATTGCCATTACCATCACATTGACGATCAAATAAATAAATAGTTTTATAACCTTTATTTTCATATATTATTTATTTATACTTGCATTGTTTATAATCAAAAAAGGGAATTTGTTTAATTACGTTTCTCTTTTGGTAAGATCATCTTTTCGTCATGAGAACATAAAAAATGATGACGATAATAATAATTTGTTTGATTGTAATTTTTTCCTAAAAAAATAAAGCTTTTTACTAAATAATCATCATCATGTTCATTAAATATTTTATATAAATTAAAGTAATTTTCTGAGTGTAATTTTTATTTTCATGAAAAAAAAATAATATATATATATAAAAATAATGATGAACCACAACAATAAGTTTGAAGTTACCACCACTATCACCACCGCTGCTGCTAATCAACATCAACAAAATCTTTACATTAATAGCCACTACGTAAATAAACAGCATTGTCTGGATGATGATGACCTTGGTATTACCGAGGAATCACAATTTTCGATCTTCACGAAATCTTCAAACTCCTCCGTCAACTCGATAACAAATTCATCTTTTCTATTCAACAACACACTCACTAAACGTAACAATAAAATTAATAAAAAAATCAAGTTAAAAAAACGATTGTCATCACCTTTATCTTTAATTTCGTCATTTTTCAATAAAATAAATGATAGTAATAATGATGATAATAGTGATAACAAAGAAAAAAAATTTAATACATTTTCGTTCGATAGTGATTTTAACACTAAGATCGGTAATGATGTTATTTATAACAACATTGATTTTCATCATCACCACCATAACCCACCACCTAATGAAATCAACGACGACAAAAATACCAAAGATTATGATAACGTTAAATCGAAAAATAATAACTCACAAAATAATTCTCATAATTCATCCGATCCAATTGATTCGCCCAATCCATCATCATCCAATCAACCACCAACCAGGGATTTCTTATTACCACCTTTACCAAAATTCTACGATTCGAGTTTTCACGACGAACTATTATTTCACATTAATAAGATAGGCGACTACTATCAAGATCAAGATTATTGTTCTAAGCTCGATTCGAACTCGGAAAAATACAATGATAATTTTAAGGCAACCCCGTCAATAATCATAATAACAAATAAGCCATATAAAAAAAGCAAGAAAAACAAGGGTAAACGAAAACAAATAAACAACTTTTTGTTTGAACAACCACGATCATCTTCATTTACAACATCTTCGTCACCATTGTCGCCATCGCCATCACCATCACCATCGCCATCGCCATCGCCATCGCCATTATCACCATTGTCGTCATCGCCATCGCCATTAACACCATTGTCATCATTGTCGTCTTCAGCTTCACCATTTTCAAAATTAAGAACTGAAAATTTGAATAAGCCTTTGCCTCCAAGTTCAATCATAACACCAAATACACAAACTCCAATATTATCAGCACCAAAAATTAATTCAAGAAAACAAAATCGTAAACAAAATATTACCGACAATGACAATGAACTTCTCATCAAACAAACCACAACCACTAACGATGACAATAACAATGATGATATGATTATGAAATTTGATGGTTTCGAATTCCCAAGACCTCCTCCTCTTTCAATACCACCACCAAAGATTACTATCAATAAGAATATATATAATAATGATAACGATACTGTAAAAAAGAATATCAAAAAAAGTTACCGGAAAAATTTAATCAAAGAAATTAACGGTTTACGTAATAATAATGCTGAATTAAAATCTGAAATTGAAAAACTTTTGGAAGAAAAGTCGGAATTAAAATCAAAGTTTAATAAAGTCGAGTGTATGCTGGAACAATGCTTGGATATTATTGAAAAAACTAAAACGTCAAACCAATCAATCATTTGATTAATTAATTTCATATATAAATATATAAATATCATATATCGATTATTTATTTTATCATCATATCATCATCATATTAAAAGTGTAAAATAATATTTAATTATGTATTTGATATAATTTTATTTAAATTATGTCAACTGATCAGCGTGCATATATTTAACAAATAAATTAATCTATAAACTAATTTATAAACTCGATGATATAAATAATAAAATACAATGTAAAAATGAAGATGATTATAAAGGTATTAAATATTACGAACAATTGCTATGAATTCAACTTTTAACTATCTTTTGGTTGAAATTTTGAATAATAATCTTTAGTTTTTGCCTCATAAAGATCTTGCACGCATTCTGGCAATTCGTTTACAAACTCACCTATGAAAAAAAAAAATGATTATTTAATTAATAATGGAAATATAATAAAACAAAAAATCAATCATGATTTCATATTAAATACCAGGTGATCCTTCATAAACTGAAAATGAAGGCACTACAGCATTTGGAGGAACAACTGTATTATCTTCGATTCTACAACAATCTTTGATGATTGCAAATCTTCCCTTTATTTAATATTAATATATTTATTTTAATTAATTAATTGGCTTATTATATCATTTATTTTTGAAAAAGTAAAAATTTGAACTTGCTTACGATAACACAGTTTTTTCCGATATGAACAAAAGAACCAATTGTGGCAGCTTCTAATATACTTCCTTCGCCAATGGTTACATGATCACCGATTTTCATTGGATAATAACTAAAGATTCTAAAATCCAAATGTGAAATGTAAAATATAAAATATTATTTATAATAAAATCACTTTTTGCAAATTAATGATTTAATAATTACCCTTTGTATGTTTTGTAAGGTGGTCTAATTATGCAACCTCTTGATAAAAGACAATATCTACCAATAGCTACAACTACTGCATGGCCAGTTCCTGTACGTCTTAAATCACCACGAATAACACAATCAGTTTGTATGATTGTCTATAAAAGAAAATAACTGATTGATTAATTATTGATTAGCGGTTTAAAATATATTTGTATTTTGTATGTTTATTTGTTTATTTATACCTTGCCACCAAGTATAATGTTTTGACTACCACAAATAACTGATTTCCTACTAACTTTATTACCAGTATCCTTTTTTAAATCAACATAAAAAACATTAAAAAACCAAGCTGGGAAATTCTGGTTATTGATAGTGTTAGTTTTTTAGGACGTTCACTTACGGTTTCGATATATTCTGAACGAGAATAATAAACAATTGGCGGTTCCATTTTTTTATTTTATTTTTATCTTTCAAAAAAGTAGAAAAAAATAATTTAACTTTATTTTTCACGTGTAAATTTCTAATTTCTCTAATTATGGAAAATAATGTCACACGAGCAAAATGAATTAACAGCATATGTATATAGGTTAAAAGACTTCACATGTATTTGACAATCCAATTTTCCAATTGTAACTGCCAACGATTAAAGTCACTATAACCAGAGCAGTGATGGTACTAGATAATGCGTATGCATATGCACGTTTTTTGGGAAGTGTTGTAATTTCAGCCTATATGTTTTAAATTAATTAGTAACTAATTGATCAGATAATTTGTGAAAGGTAAAAAGGGAAAATATGTTGTCATTATTATTTGTTTATAATCAATACTATATACTTACAGTAAAAGTTGAAATTGTTGTTAAACATCCTAATAATTATTAAAGTAATCGATAATAAATAAATAAACAATAAATAAATAAATAAATAAATAATAAATGTTATAGAATAATTATTTAAATATTTTTACCACAAAATCCATCAGCTAAACCGCTACTAATCAAGTCACACCCTGTATTTGATGAAATAGTACCATGGCCAAGTAAATACAAAATTCCAAGAATAGTAGAGCCTAAAATGTTTGCTGCAAAAGTCCCAATAGGGAAAAATTTTGTAATCCTATTGTATCTAGATAGCCACAATCTAACAAATGTGCCTAAAAATCAAATTAAAACAAATCATTTGAGATTTCCAATTTTTAAAAAGAAAATGAATCATTGTCATAATTATAATATGTACGTTAAAATATTTTTTTTACCTATTGGAGAAAAAATAATAATAAATAACAAATTTCTGTCTAATTGAATAATTGCCAATAATATAATAATTAGTGCGAAGGAAGTTAAACTAAATCCAACAATTATCCAATCAATAACAGAAAGTTCCTTCAAATTAAATGGTTTGGTTGAAATTTTGTGTAAATTTGTTGATTTGAATCTTTGACTTGATAAAATAAAATCTCCAAGGTGTTCTCCAAATCTTAATCCAGATACTGACATCCCTATGGTTATTCCAATAGCAGCCAAACTAGCTAAAACCTATATACACATACATATGATATGGTTTTTTAAAACAATTTATTTAGGAAAATCAATTTATAAAAAATACAAAAATAAATATTACTAGTAACTTACATTTTGTCCATTTGAATAATTGTTTGGATAATTGATAAGTAATTTAATTGTTAAAAGAATCCAAGAGGAAAATGTTGTTATAGACCCACAAAGACCTATTGTTAATCCAAAGTATAAAGGCAGATATCTATAGATACAAAAATAACAACCAATCAATTGAGCCAATCAATAACATGCGTACGTGCATACGTGTGTATGTGTATTTGTCAAATACTGTCAATATACCTTTCCATAATAAAATTTTTCCTAGATAAACAAAATCCCATTATCACACATCCAACAAATTGTGGATATATTTGTGAAAATACTGGAGCTTCTTGATACGAGTGCAAATTAGTCAACTTGACCCTGATAAGAGCTCCAATGATTGAAAACGGTATTAAAATTGATATTACAACAACTCTTCTTTCTATCAATTCTATTGTGGCTTTTGTTTGTTTTTCGTTGTTGATTTTTTCATTTTCTGGATCATTTAGATCATTTGGATCATTTGGATCTTCTAATTCAACCGAAAGGGTTATTGTGGGTGTACTATTTCGGGGATTTTGCATTTTGTTATTGTTGATTCAAATATATACATTTTTTTCATAGTAATAATGATTTCTAGCAAAATGTGGCCAAGAACGTAATAAATTTTTTTTTTGAGTAACGGTCCCTGCAAAATTATGTTGTGTTAGCCTGACTTTCTCACCAGTTATAATATAGATGATATATATATGCAAAAAACCCCATACATACTGGCCGCGTAACTCAAAATGAGTACTTGGATAAACTGACTAAACTATTTAGTCATATGTTAAAGTTCAAGTTTTAACACGATGCTTGCTTAACCCTTGATAAAAACATTTCAGATTTTTTAGCTTTAAATTCTCCAATACCCAAGATTTTTTACCGAATCATCCACCAGAGAAACTAGTAGCAAATATCCTATATGCGTATATTCTACATAATTGTATGGCTTAGCACATTAAAAAAAATTAAGTGCAAATTACATCTATATTATATATGCGTTAACCTCTACTGTTTTCTTGATGAACGGTTATCTTGCAATGGTTGGTGATTGGGATTTTGGAAAGTGAGATATTTAATTCAAGAACAATAACAACTCTGAGTTTCGTTTAACATCTTTGATATTAATGATGATGTTAATGATGATCATTATTATTTTATTCTTTTTCTATTGATAATGATAATGTTGATTAGATCTGTAGCGTTCATTCGAAATGTTCAAAGCTCATAAATAAAATTGAATTTACAAGCGTTGTTCCAATAATTTTTAAATTGGTCACGAATACTATCGTGATGGTATAACTAAATGTTGCGAGTACAAAGGGATGTTAATCGATTGATTTTTCTATTAAACTTTAAATTTTTTATAAATTGTTTAATGGCAAAATACAATTTTGTTGAATTAAATTAGCCAATCGAATATGGTGCGTAATTCCTTTTAATTGACTATTTTCACATAATAATAATAATAATAATAATAATAATAATAATAGTTAATAAATCCGTTTCAATCTAGAAATAGAACATTTCCTTGGAGATCTTGATTTAAGTATTGTAATTGTGAAACATGTTTGCAACTTCTGAAACTTTTTCCAGTCGCATTAGTCAAATTGATTTACAAAAATCTGTGCCGAATAAATAGGAATTTAAAACGGATATGAGAATGACTTTTGAAGTTCGGTTTCGAATTAATAAAAGAATATCTACTAAAGTAGTAGAGAAACAATATTGTTGTCATATCATATCCATTGGATAACCAATCCTATTTAATACTTAATAATAATAATAATAAAATATCATCTTCCAATAAAAAAACTTGGTACGGCTTGTTATCTAAGTTTACATACTACGAAATGTGATCGTCGCATCGGGAACCGTCTCTCAGAAGAGTATTGAATTGTGATTTGAGTACAAACCATTTTAACCATTTTGGTAATGATAATTGTACTTACATGCATTTTTGGACAGGTTGAGTATAGTCCACTTTGTGCAGCGAGTATAAGATTCAGTGAGTACAATTTATAGGTCCAACACCCAGCACAAAAAAGGCACATAAGTACAATTACCATTACCAAAATGATTTGTACTATACTCATTGCACAAAGTGCACTGTACTCAATCTGACGCAACCAGTGTGGGACCTATAAATTGTACTTACTGTACTCAATCTAATTATACTTATTTTTGTACTATGCTCACTGCACAAAGTGCACTGTACTCAACCTGTATTGAATTGTGATTGTGATTTGAGTTAATTTAAAAGCCAATCAGATCGTGTAACACCTGTAAGAAACCCCGTGATTGGTAGAAAATAAGGAAATCTTATCTTAAAAAAACCTTGTCGTGTAACCGAGATAGGTTTTCCACCCGTAGTGAGGCAACAATTAAAATTGATATTATTGATGATAATCCACCACTACCATCATCATCTAATAATTGTGGCACTTGGAAGAATATTTCAATAATAAAAGTTTCGGTGATATGTCTTTTAGCTTACAAGGATTTAAGGCTTATAATCACGTTACATTACTAATGTTTAACAAATTTCAACATTTTGAAAACTGAAATTAGTTTTGTGTCTCACGTTCATTTTATTTGTTTTATTGCGTATGATTCACTCATTTATAAAAAGGATAAAATGCCAATTTTTACAAAATTGAGACTACTTTTATCTTAGAAACAATGCCATATTATCTTAATAAATTTCGAGATATTTAATAATAAAAATTATAAGGTTAAATGGAACATACTCAAAATGAACATTTGCACTATATATAAAGAATTTCAGGGCTCAAAATCATTTAACATCATCATCGTACCACTAACATGGCTCTGACAATTTTATAGTTAGTTTTGTTTTTCTCAAATAACATATAGAACTACTCATATATAAAAATAATTCTAATAGATCCATTCGTTAGCTAAATGAACCTTGAGTTTAGAAGGCATTTCACGATTTCAGGTTTTTGGACAATATTTGCAAGATGCTGAATGGCCATATATCAGATATAGGACGTCCTGTGACTATTTTCTGATTATCGTTAAATGAATTTTCAGATGTATTATCTAAATTTAATGTTTGCAAATTCATATTATATAACGATGATGATTGAGAAGAAATTAGAATTCAATATGATGGTTTTTTTTTGTTCAATTTACTTCTTGAACCATATAAATACAAATAATTTAAAATTCACAAAATAATTGGTTTATTTTAATCGCAATCATATCGGTTCCAGCACTTCCGGCACTTTTTGTCATTTCGGAACTTTCGTCAAAGTCCTTAAAGTGTAGGAACCCTATTTCGGCACATGCCGAAAAGGAGTCATTTCGGCATCTAACCTTGGTGCATGCATAATTAATTCATTATAATTTTTTATATTTTATTATATATGATTCAACTCTTTCGGTGGTATGTATGGACGGGTTCGGTGTGATGATTTAGAAACTTATTATTGAAGAAATTCTAAAAATAACGACAATATTCTAAAAGTTAGAAAAGCTCTCAAACTTCTCTCTTCTAACAATATTTACCTAATATAAACGACCTTTGCTTTTTTCTTTTTTATTCTTCAATGATGATGACTTTTTTTTTTGAAAAATGATTTTCTCCTTGTACAACACTGCGCGTCTTAAAGAATCCTCTTTATTTTTTTGGGAAAAAAAAAATTTTTTTTAAGCATTCTATTGTCATAATAATAAGTAACTAGATGATCTGCACCACAATACAAATTGAATTTTATTTGTATACATACAATAGTAATGCACCATTAGTATTAAACCTTTTTTGGACTGGTAAAGGTATCTATGTATAGCGATCAGCAACATTTCTAACATAGTAGATAATAATTAGGGGTTTCCAGTAAATTGTTCGATTACAATATTTATATTTTATATTATTATCATCATTAATATTATTACTATTACTATTATCATTAATATGTATATATAAGAATGCATTCAATTTTTATTTGCTTGTCAAAAAATTAAAAAATAATAAAAAAAAATTTTCGAAAAAAAAAAAATAAAAAATAAAAAATGTCTTTACATAGATCATCAACATCTTCTTCTTTTGGTAAATATTTTAATATTAAAAAAATAAAAAAAGTTAAAAGAAATAATTCAAAATCATCGTTATCATTATTATTGGAGGCTTCTTTGAAGATTAGAGATGACTATGACTATGACTGTGATATTGATATTGATATTAGCGATATTGATATTGATATTGACGATATTGATGATGTTATGTTTGATTTAACCGAAATATCAAAAAAACGATGGGGATATGTAAAACCTTTGGATGAAGAAAGTATTGAAGATGATAACGATACAGATGACGATTTAGGGATCAAATTAAAGAAAAAACGATGGGGGTTTGTCGCATCAAAGTTTGAACTTCCAAACAGTTTACCGATTTTTGACACAACGGATAAAAATAATATATCATCATCTTATAACTATGATTTAGAAGACAATTCATTTTATAATTCTTTTACGCATTTAAATTTTTTATTTTTCAAATGCTATTTAAGTTCCAAAGATTTTAAGATAAAGTTTCAATCTATTCAATCTAATGTTTTGGATACTTACTGCTAGCCAGTATCTATCTATTTGTAAAAATATTTTCAATCTAACTTTTTAGATACTTGCTGCTAGCCAGCATCTATTTAATTTGTAAAAGTAATAATAATAATAATTTGTAAATATAATTTGTATGAACATAATTTTCCTATTTTTATCAATAAAACTATGATACAAAAGGAAAATGTTCTCTATAGAGAGTTGTAATTATAAAATACGTAAGATATGGAACGTAACATAATATTAACATTGAAAACAAAATTTTTATTAAGCCTGGAATTTAGTCTCACTAAATTCAAATTCGAATCTTGTCACACACAATGTTTTATTGCAAGTATAGTATTAATTAATTATTTTTTTGTAAATATAATAAATAGCTAACTGACTGATAATATAATTTTTTATGACAAAGTGTTTTTGACTATTACTTTAAAAACGAGTGATAAATTAAAGGAAAAAAAATTCTATTAGTAATTAATAAATAAAATGAATATATATATCACAAATTTGAAAATTTTATAAATTATTAAAATTCAAAATCTTGTCTAAACCCATTCAAATTTCTAGCATCACATTTTGGAATTAAATCGGCTCGATTCAAGAACCTAAGACACATCCTGAGTGTATTCCAAATGTTTGAACTCATCTCATCACCTGATATACTATCATCCTTCTCCAATCCTCTTTCATTTCTAGCCTGTAGTGAAAGTGCCTGCAACAAATTTTGAACAGCTTCTTTGAATCTCCTCAAGTTAACCAATGTAATTGCCAAATTAAATTTGGCTCTTATAAAAAGCGGATTGATTCTAAGTGCATTCAAATATGCATCTATTGCATTTTCTGGTTGTTTTGCATTGGCTAATGTGGCTCCAAGTTTATTCCATAATACATAATCCTATAGAAAAAAATTAATCGTTTATTAAAATTTTCTTAAAAAAATATAATAATCAATAAGATAGTTATTATCATAACTAATCAATCAATTAATTACGTTTGGTCTTTTTGTAAGAGCATATTTGAAACAATCTATAGCTTTGGAAAATTCTTTTGACATATTATACAAGATCCCCAAGCCAATATGTACATCTGGGTCAGGATTTTCTCCAGGATCTAGTATTTTAGCAGCTGTCAGAAATAATTCTGTGATGAACCTATGTTGGTCATTATCATCAACTTGTGGATATTGACGTCCCAAAATATGTTTATATTTGTCATTATTTTCAATCCATGATTTTAATGCATTATATGCCTCCTCACGACGACGTTCATTTGTGTAAGAGACTGACAATGAAAGCCAAGCATTTAAGAGCTTAGGGTCCAACGAGATCGCCATTTTCAAAGCAGCTATTGCTTGTCCTTCTTGCTCATTCTCCTGTTGTTTAATTCCCAACTGTAACCATGCTTTTGCATTCTTTGGGTCTGATTGAACATCTGCCTCCAACGCTAAGATATACTCTATAGGCCCTAGTCGTAATGCTTCGATCGGTGATAATCTGGAAATGGTTAGAAAACGATTGGATGACTGGAAATGATATTTCTCGGATTGAGAAGACGTTGGTTCATCTCCCATACTGTAAAGATATAATGATGGGCGTAAAAATTATTTTGAAAAATGAAGTACGCAATAACTACATTAGTGCTTTGTTTTGACACTTTTAATACAATGAATTAAACCGGTGTCACCTAACTTTATTTTATTTTAGTTAGATATTATTTTTTTTATGTAAAAATTTCGAGTTGATCGCGTAGATCCTTGCCTTTTGATTCCTTGACAGTCCCCTTATAGTAATTTATAATTATAATTGTAATTATTTTTGTTGCGCAATTTGTTTTTGTAACGTAATTGTTGTTTCATGCAATGGCACATTGCTAGATATTCAAATTATTGAGATTGTGACAATTGCAAGGTGAGCTTTCATTGGTAGGCTTTTATTAACCGAATGCTTGTAATACTCTCGAGTATCTGGGATACCTTCGAATATTTGTAATACCAACAGTTTCGAATATTCGTAACATTTGAATTTCGAATTAATACTAATATGTTCAAATTTAATACTAATACGTTCGAATTAACATTAAATTTTTTCAAATTAGTATTAATCCTAACCCTAATACTTTTACTTTTGGATATCATGCATGATATATACTTTATTTTTTTATTAACACAACAACATTTCATGTCGTTCATTTCCTTCTTCAATAAGACGATCTCAAATATGGCTTTCTCTGAGTCTTCCATGTTTCGTCAAAGTTTTGTATTTTTTTATTTGGTGGTTTATATTGATAATGGACTCTTCTGGAGAAAATCAGAATTTGATTCTTTATCATTAATTAAAATGCAAGGCATTTATTTTCAATTTATCAATTTAAGTATTACAAATATTACTATTACGGATGTTCGAAAATTCGAATCAAAAATGCTGAAAATGTTGCCAATTTTGAATATGTCAATTAATGTGAATATTAATATTAATATTCGGATAGGAACACTAACAAGGTGGTGATACATTGTAGTGTGATCAAATTTCCTGCGATTACTTAAATTAAATGAATTCATTGAAAGAAACCATGCATAGAAGTTTTTTTTTTTGTTTTGTTGTTTTGTTGATGAGACAAAAAATCGATAAATGTCCTAATTCTTGATCCAAATACTCGTTTTTTTTTTTTACTTTGCTAGCTAGACAGAGTTTCTAATCTTAATACAAATTCTTATTCTTTTATTCTTTTATTCTTTTATTCGTTTTATTCGAATTACTCGTTTTATTCAAATTGTTCGTTTATTCGAATTATTCGTTTTAGAATTATTCACTTTATCTGTTTTATCTGTTTTATCTGAATTGATCGTTTTATTCGGTTATAAAATATAAAATATTATTAATCCACAGTTTGATGCAACAAATTCTATATATATTATTATTGTTATTGTTGAGATTTTAAAAGTTTAACAAGATAATAATAAATTACAATAATTATAATCTATATTACTACTACTATGGTTAATGGTACTATGACTTAAGAAAATAAAAATTTCAATTACTTCTACCATTATTTATTATTATCACTAGAAAAATAGATTGATAAAGAAAAAATATTTGGATTATCGGTGTGCATATACACATAATCGGACGCAGCAACAATTGAATTTTTTAAAATACTTTATAATATAAATAAATGACCGTTTACTATTACATATTATTTATTCGAATTATTAATTTTTTGAATCACTAAATTTTATTCGAGCCATTAGTTTTATTCTAATGATTAGTTGCGAAAACCTGCATTTGTTGCAAATATTATATTTCATGTGGTTGTTGTTACAAAAGCAATTTTTGTTTTTATTTTTGATTGGAAAAAAAAAATCACAGATATTAAATCGACATATCCCTTTTGTGGAGCTATCATAACCCAAATTTTACACATAGATACGGTCAGGTTTTTTCCAAATACTATAATAATCGACGGCTAAATTATGTATGAAAAATTTCAGATCAACCAATGGGAAGATCCGCAGGACATAAAAATTTCAGGTGTTGTCACATGATCACCCTACCCTATGATCTACAATGGGCTAAAAAATAAGCCACATATTCAGATTCTGAACTTTAATAATTATTTTTATTCTTAAGGCCAAACTTATTTTTCAGATTACTAATCAAAATTATAGATTACTGATTAAAACATAGTGTCACCAATTATTATTTGGGGCTTATTTACCAACGATTAGCGAATGATTTTGTTTAGTGATTTTAAGAAAATGCTTGTTTGTTAGTCAAAACTAATCTATTAACTTATTCTATGTTATTATTTATTAAATTTATTACAAAAAGGTTATTTCACAAGTATATCGAACTCAAGTTTCCTGTGTACAATTAAATTAATTAGTAGCAGTTTCATTGCGATCTAGCATTTTAATTACGATTTAGCGATATAGCACTCTAATTGACGACGTTGCACGAAATAAATAAATAATAAATAATAAACATTAATATATGAAAATGTAATACAAGTAAATTAAATGAAATAAATAAACAAATAATGAATAAACAAACAAACAAATTAAAATTCGGAATTAGCCAACAAATCAGCATCAAGTGACAATAGTAAAATTACAAGTGATAAAAACGTCAAAGTGATCACTAATTAAGAGTAACTGAATATATAAATGCTAATTAAATTTTATCAAACCATCTAATTATGGAAGTTATTAAGACATATTTTATTATAATAGAAACAATCATTATAATTATAATAATCATATTATCAAATCTCAAAAGAAAATCGTTTATTTTGTTTTTAATCCTTTGCCAATGAGTTCTCAAGGTAAATGGTATTAGTTTTATTCATGAGTAAATTTGGAGCATTAAAAAACATTCTAATTTAAAAATAGAATTTTTGAAAGCATTACTACCAATTAGATGAATTGGGGCATGCTGCAACAAAACCAGACAAAGTGAACATTAGTATTACCAATGATTTCAGGGATCAAAATTTAGTCATTGTAATGTGATCATAATTAACAGTTTTATAATATCCCATTTGTTGCTATCTTAAGTGATATATAGAATTATCTCTATATAAAAATAGTTAATATGAAACTCATTTACATCTGATCTACTATGGAACCCAAGAATTATAGCACCATTAGAAGTATTTTGAAGAAAGAACAGGGTGAAAAAATTGCTCCTTATATTTTCAAAATAAATGACACTCAAACACTGGAAGCTTATCTAAGGAAAGAAAGGATTACCTATGAAATTTACCAAGAAGAAAGAAAAATAATAAATGTTAAAAAAAGAAAGCATCGTGATGATACATTATTACCTAATAAAAAGTAAAAATACTTGGAAGGAAAATAAACTTTATGATTAATTATTCACTCTAGATGAAACAAAGAATTGGGTTTGTAGGATTCTTCAATACTATTATTATGATTAATTCAAAAGTGAAAAAAATTCAAACTTTAGTTTGTAATAGATGAATATCATTTATCAAGAATTGTTGATTCATAATTGATGAATTCTAAAAATTATGCAAACACCCTCAAACAATTCTTTATTAAAACAAAATGATAGATTTTGTCAATTTACTGACATTTGATGAAGATGATTTATGATTACTGTATCTGATGCTTTGTACACTAATTTTGGTATATGTATATATAGTGATGATGGATGGGAAAAATAATACTGAATCTAACAAAAATAAATAAAATTGAAACATATACTCAAGGGGCTGGTCCCAAGAAGCCTGAGTAAAGCCATTGAAGAATTGAACATAAACAGCCATAAAGTAAGAAGGTTGGTTGGAAAAAAAAATATTAATAACAGCAACTAGAAAAAAAACCTGGATAGAGAGATGCAATGTGGTGATAAAGTGGGAGAAGGAGATAGGAATATTAATTATAAAACAAAATTAATTAATAACACAAGCACTAGTGGTGTTATTGATAATTGTAAAAATACCAATAATAGAAATAATGCTAGTAATCAGAGTGTAAATAATATTAGTATAATAAAAAATTATATAGAAAAGGGGATGAGTATTAAAGTTTCTGGTCGAAACTGCTTCTATTAGTAGCCGAAATTGCCCAAATACTTTGGGCAAAAATTATTTTTTTATA
>CAJVPN010000909.1:0-19910 GCA_910592215.1 Entrophospora candida
ACTATTGTCTTGGCCCGAGTGATGTCATTTTTTTGCTCTTTGCGACGAAGAAGACAACTTAATTGAATTTTTATTCTTGCGTAGCACGGTATGTGTGTTTTGTAACACGAAAAGCAAAAGCTCACATTGCGTTCTCAGTTTTAAAATTGATGATAATAGTAAACAAAAAAAATCCTGAAATTCTTTTATTGTTGAATCAATCACTAGAGTTTGGTGATGATGCAATTTTTATTTTCATAAACTATTTAACTGTCAAAGAAAACCCCGTTATTATTATAGCAAAAGGTGAATTATTATCACTAGGAAATGTACAAATAATATTGCGAGAAAATTATTTGTTACACGTTCTGCAAAGAAAAAAAGAATTACAAAAAACTCTATTCATTAAAACACCAAAAAATTTATTTTATATAATGTCTTATGTTAAGCTATTATCACCAGAAAGACAGGAATTTGTATTTAAAATTTATAATGAAATGTATGATAATGCTTATGTTAGTTCTGATAGAGAAAATAGAAAAGAATATGTTTTTTCATTAGTCCAAAAAAACAAGGAGCTTTCTGAAATTGAAAAAGAATATTGTAAAGAAAGGCTTATTTATGAGTCTGAATTATATAATGTAAGAAATAAATTGGGCAAACCAAAAGAATGCAACAAGTGTAAATTGACAAGATACTCTGATAGATACTGTGAAGGTTGTATTAATTTACAGTTACAGTGTCTTTTCACCACTTGGACATCTGGAAATAACATAATTGATGATTTTATTCAACAATCTCAAATGAAATTATCTCTGCCAAAATATATTTTAGAATGGATACCTTTTGAGCAATTTGAAGATATAACAAAATTAACTGAAGGTGGATTTAGTTCGATTTTTACTGCTACATGGATAAGAGGTCATATAATTGATTACAATGAAAATAAAAAGGAATTTAGTTATCTTGGAGGGCAAGATGTAGTATTAAAAAGTTTAAATGATTCAAATAATCCAGGGAAAGGCTTTTTTGATGAGGTTGTTAATTGTCATTTAAAATAAAATAAACAATACTACATTATATAATACTAATTGATTTTATATTTATTTTCAGGCAGTGAATTATTGCAAACTTAATTCAGTGTTGATTGTTGATTGCTTTGGTATAACTAAATTCCCAGATAATGGAAATTATGCAATAGTTTTAAATTATCATTCAGAAGGAAATTTAAAGGATTATTTACAAAAAAATCATCATAATTTAACATTAAAAAACAGAATTACAATTTTTAATGATCTATGTGAGGCATTAAATGATATACATGACAAAGATTTAATCCATTGTGATTTACATAGTGGTAATATATTAACAAGTGGAGGTGGTTGTAATATTACAGATTTAGGATTATGTGGACCAGTTGATGAAAAATCATCAAATAAAGTCTATGGAATTGTATCATATATTGCACCTGAGCTATTTAGAGGTGAAAAGAACACAAAAGAAACAGATATCTATAGTGTTGGGATGTTAATGTGGGAAATATTTGCAGGTTGCCCACCATTTGATGATAGAGCTCACAATCATCACTTAATGTTTAATATATGTGCAGGTTTACGACCACCAATATTACCTCAAATGCCTGATGATTATGCACGAATGATGCAGAGGTGTTGGGATGCGGATCCATCAAAAAGACCAACTATTGGAGAACTTTGGGAGTTTAGTTTTGAGAAATCAAAAGAAGTTTTTAATAATAGTAATAATATCAGTGATGGTAATAATAGTATTATTACTAGTAGTGGTAGTAGTTTTTCGCAACAAGTACACAAATCACATCCAGACGCATACCATACAAGTAGAATTTTAGATGAAGAGATTGCCAAATATAAAGGGTTGAAAAGTTATACAAGTAATGAAAATAATCTTGATTATAACAAAGGTGAATAAAAATTTCATTATTAATTAATTGGAACTACTATCAATTACTAATGATATTTTTTAATAAACATTAGATTCAAGTAATAATCGTAAAAGAAGAAATGTTGATGAATGACTAATTTAATCTCCACCATAAATAAATTTATTCATTATAATTATTTAACTTTTTATTTTATCTTTATTTATTTCTTAAAGCTAAATTATAACAATATTTTGAAATAATAAACGTTTTACAGTTATGATTCTTATTAAATGGTGATATTTAAGGTAGCATTTGGTTAACGCCGATTACAGCTTGACTTTCGGCTACTCTTGTCAATTAATTTCAATAATTCAGTGCTTGTCAATTAATCAGTTTATGAATTTTATTTTGGTTCACCCTAGATGAATTTGTAAGCGCACTTAATGGTTCCAGAATAACCATAAAATGACTCTTTTACAAAGTTATTCACTTGTGGTCGATTTATTTCAGTCGTTTACCCTTGTTTATGTTCATTGGCCGATTAGTTTGCTTGCAAAACAACTTACGTAGCTTGTTTATTCATTTTCTATTACTATATTTATTATTATCTTTGTATTTATTCTTATATAATATATGTATGTGTTATTTATTATTATGAACGGGGAACAACTTCTGGCCTTCGGGTCTTCCTAAATACACAATAAACATTCTAATGAAATAAAACTCTGTAATAGAATCATCATTTTAAATAAAAATTGTCAATGAACTTTTAAAAGTAAAAATGTTGTTTATTTTCTTCATTTACAGTATAGAGCTTTGATGAAAGCAGCAAATGTAGAGAGTTTTGGTAAAAAAAAGCCACGTTTTATTTGCTTTAGTGAGTAGCAAAGGTTAAGAATACATTGGTTAGCTAATGAGTGTTAACAACGATTAGTAACATAATTTACTTTAGCGAGTAGACAAGGATTTAATACTAACATTTAAATGTTGACAACGGTTAGTGAAGAAGTGTTATCCAAAGGTTAAGGGGAAAATATTATTGTAATCGTAAACGTAAGGCTCTTAAGCAGTTGCTTAAATTTTTTGTAAATAAACCAAAACGAGCTTGCAATTGGCCAAATAAGGATAAACGACTGAAATAAGCGAATAAAAGGAACTTTATAGAAGCCTCTATCTATGCTTTGTAAAAGAGCCTTCTTTATGTGCTTACAGATTCGCCGAAGCTTTCTAGCTATATAGGTAGGTACAACAAGCGAGAATCAATAAAAATTCGTAAACTAATGAATTGACAAGCACTGAATTATTGCAATTGGCTGACAAGAGTAGCCCAAAAAATATGCCGCAATCGGCAATATCACCATTTAACAACAATTAAAAAAGTTAAACAATTATAATGAATAAATTTATAGTGGAAATCAAGTTATTGGTAATGATTAATGGATGATAATCTCCAAACAATATTTTTATTTGCCTTCAGTATTTAAGAGAAAAGAGTTAAAATCAATATCATTTAATGAACTATCATTACTTTTATAACTTTTTAAGCTTTTTGATTTAGCAATCTCTTTATCCAATATTCTACTTGTATGACATGCATATGGATGCGATTTGTGTATTTGTTGTGAATCACTACTCTTACTACCAGAAATATTATTACTATTATTATCATTAAGAGTTTCTTTATGTTTATTTTTAGCAAAATCATAAAGTTCTCTAATAGTTGGTCTTTTTGATGGACCCACATCTCAATACTTCTTCATCACTTGTGCATAATCACCAGGCATTCCAGGTAATATTGGTGGTGGTTGTAAACCTTCACATATATCAAAAATTAAATGATGATTATGAGCTCTATTGTCAAATGGTGGATGGCCTGCAAATATCTCCCACATTAACATTCCAACACTATAAATATCTGTTTATTTTGTGTTATTTGTATTATTTGTGCCTCTAAGTAGCTCAGGGGCAACATATGATATGATTCCATATATTTTATTTAATGATTTTTCATCAATTGGTCCACATAATCCTAAATCTGTAATATAACAACAACCTCACTTTATTAATATATTACCACTATGTAAATCACAATGAATTAAATCTTTTTCATGTAAAAAATGTAATGCATTGGATAAGTAGTAAAAAATTGTAATTCTGCCTTTTGACGTTAAATTAGAATGATTTCTTTGTAAATAATCCCTTAAATTTCCTTCCAATAAATGATTTAAAACAATTGCATAATTTCCATTATTTGGGAATTTAGTTATACCATAGCATTCAACAATTAGTGTTGTATTGTTTATTTTTGTTTTAAATGACAAATACCAACCTCATCAAAAAAACTTTTCCCTGGATTGCTTGAATTATTTAAACTTTTTAATACTACTGTTTGTCTTCCAAATAACTAAATTCCTTTTTATTTTCATCATAATCAATTATATAATCTTTTGTCCATGTAGCGGTATAAATTGTACTAAACCCACCTTCAGTTAATTTTGTAATATCATAAACTTGCTCAAAAGGTATCCACTCTAAAATATTTTCTGGTAGAGATGATTTCATCTGACATTGTTGAATAAAATTATCAATTATGTTATTTCCAGATCTGTAATGTAAACTGACACAACCTTTGCAGAATCTATCAGAGTATCTTGTCAATTTACATTCATTACATTTTTTTGGTTTGCCCAATTCATAAATTGCATTATTTAATTCGAATCTACAAATAAAACTTTCTTTACAACATTCTTTTTCATTTTCAGAAAGCTTCTTGTTTTTTTTTGACTAATGAAAAAAAATAATCTTTTCTACTTTCTTTATCAGAATTAACAAAAGCATTGTTATACATTTCATTACTAATTTTAAATACAAGTACCCTTCTTTCTGATGATAATAATGATAATAATTTAACATATGACATTATATAAAATAAATGTTTTTGATTAATCTTATTGTTGGGAAAATGAGTTTTTTCTAAAATTAGCTTTGAAACGGTTCGGAAAATATGATTCAAGAGATTAAAGAAAATACGATCATGTCTATAGTTGAAAAGTTTTTTAATGAGCTATTCATAAGATTTTTTTTATTTTACCAAACTATGTATATTATATTGTATATTGGGTGCTTGAATGTGAAATTCTGATTGGCATATCTCCAATGTTTTTTTTTTGAATAGGTAAGCGATTGGATTGGAATTGAAAATGTTAAATTGGTAAAGAAATCAAAATTTGACTTACAGTTAATTACCCCTCTGTTTGGTAGTTTTCCTTCCCTTCACAGGTAGAATGATGCCCGACTGGGTGTCACGCTGACTGGTGTTAATTGGTTATTTTAATTGCATCGAACAGCATCAAAATGAAGTTGATAACCAATTGCTCCAACCAATTTGTATTGGTTCTTTTTTTAACACCATTTTGAAATCAGATTGAATATATTTCTACTACTTTCATTCCAATATAATATTAAGATCAATTAATTTACATATTTATATTATCTGATTATATAATACGGATTTATAATAAATATTTGATTGACGATCCGTCTATGAATCGGCGAACTTTAAATAAGGATTGGCGGAGTAAAGTAATATTGGAAAAAAAAATGTAGAGATGAGTGAAATTTTCCATATATAAAAAATTTTTACATGTTATCTATTACTATGATTGTATAACAATTTTCAATTAAAGATGTAGGAGATTACACTTGACAAGCTCTTATGTTTGTTACTAAATATATTGTTGTTATTTAATATATATATGTGTGTGTAATAAATATATATGATATAAATATATAATATACTAGTTATTCATTCATTCGTTCATCTATAATCAATTTACTTTTGATTCTGTTTTTTGTAGCTTTCAATTAGATTCTTCAATTCAACACAAATACTTTTGGTTTTTTTTAATTTTTCTTGCATATCCTTGACAAATTCTTCACAGTCTTTAATTTCTAGATTTGATACCAATAACTCATATCTTAATTCAGACAAGTTGACTTCTGTTTCTTTTCTTTCATTGCTAATTTCTTCATAGACACATTTAGAGTCGTTCAACTTAATTTCTAACACTTGATATTCTTGTTTTAATTTTATTAATTCTTCTTGCTCTATCCTAATTGTCATTTCCAACTGACGTAATTCATTAAGAGATTCTATAGTTGGCGGTGGTTGTGTCAATGCAATTCTTTTATGTTTATTATCAACAGATGATTCTAGCTTTTCTTCTGATCCTTTGCGCTTAATATTAGAAGTTGTGGTAGATCTCTTTTCATTAACTTTTGAATCAGATGCCTTAGTGGTGACAGTAGGTCTGGTAGCAGCAGCAGGTCTACTAACACTAGCCACATTAGTAACAACGGAAGGATTAACTTTGATTAACTGAGAACCAATTGTAAGTTTGTTGGTGTTGATGGCTGCTTTAGATTTCTTAGTATTATTGGCTGTGGTGTTGACAGTGATCTTATTTTGGGACTTTGTATTGTTTCTAGCAGTAGCAATAGCGATGTTGATCGGCTTGGTGGTAGTGGTAGTCTTAGGTTTAATAGCATTAGTAATGGCAGTGACATTAGTTCTAAGGGTATTTGGTTGTTTAGCATTGCTAACAACTGTTGTAGATCTGGTGAGGTTAATGTTGCTAGATCTCATGTTATTATTTATAAAATTTTTATTATTATTGTCGTTGATTCTTTTCTTTGTAATTTTTGGTTTCAGCAAGGTCTTTGTATCAAGCAGAGCGTCTTTATTTACACGTGAGAATGTTGATCGAGAAGTCATTTTTCATTTATTTTTATTTTTTCAAAAATTGAAAAATAGATTATGATGATCGTCATTTGTGTTACCACACGTATTTGATCAGTTATGACGTCACCCGTTATAATAAAAATGATCATTATTTCAGTCAAACTCAACTTCAATTTCAAGAAAAAACCATAACAAGATTGTCGTTATCATTTTTTTGGTGCGATCTCTATAAAATATGCTTACATATATATTTTTTTAAAATTATTAAATTATAACAAATGAAATAATTATAATTACCTTCTTGTGACGTGTAAATTGTCATTTATATTAGTGACAGGTTTAGCTTCTAAATCATGCCCTTGTTTATGTTTATCAACAATTCTTTCATTGTACAAGTAAATTGAAATGGTGGTGTACCTTTAAATAATATTTATATTTATACTTATGAATATTAAAAAGCTGATATAATAATAATAATAATAATAATAACCAATTTCACTTTTATCACCTTATCTAATGTCTTGATAAATTCTTTACCCTCTGAAACAATTGCAGTCGGAGATCATTAATTATTTCTATTAAATCTTTTGGGTGGCTACAGCATTCATTATTATGATGGTACACCTTCGATATTGTTGTATTTCCTGGTTTACCTGTTTCAAATATAAATATTGATGTTTTTGATGTTGCATATCTGATTTGACTATCATATATATTCCATGGTGGTGAGAGGGATTGGAAGAAATATGTTAATTAGATAATTAATATTCAACACACTAGTAACACAAGATTATTTTATCACCTTGTAATAAATATGAACTTTTGTTGGGGGAAAAATGCAATGAACCTGAGAAAATAATCGTTCTATCATGACAACATCGTAATTTGTATGGTGATGTGTGTATCTGGCCCATCCAACAATAACCGGCTACAACCATTTGCATTAATTTCTTGTATAATAGAAACTGTACAATTCCCAATGGGGCCAAATTTCCAGTTAGGTACAAAATAGTGCTCCATATCATTAATCTTTTCTATCTTTACATGTTCGAGTTGATTACCAGCCTCATTATAATTATGTCAAACACTAAACTAAATGGTGGCAATCCCTGTCCTGTGATCTAACCTTTATTTTAAAAATTGTTAAATCTAACATATATATATATTAAACATTCCATGATCATCATCTTTTGTAATATCGAGTTGTGCTTTGGACTCGCCACAACATCTTGTTCTAATAATAACGATATTGATGTTGCTTTTCTATATATGTCATCAGAGACACTTGTGAAATTGTAGATGCAAATTCCAGTACTAAATAAGATGTAGCCTTGTTGTAGGGAATCCTATTTTTTACTGTTGATCAATTTTCTCTGAAACAATTTGATAATTGATTGTCCATGATGCACCACCTTGTAATATCAATCCAACAGGATCGTCAAAACATTTTCACATTTATAATTATTTTCTTGCGCTACTGGTGGTGATGGCAACAAATTCAATGTTGGCACATAACCTCCGTTTCCTTTATTTCAGGTATAATATTACCATAACAATAAGCGTCTTTGACTTCCATCAACTCATACTTACCTGGTTATTGCTAATGAATGATCATATAAGTTATCTTCTTTTTCTTACTTATCAGGCTCGTCTAAGTGACGATGATATCCAACGTCCCATGGTAAATTTCTAGTGGCAACTCAATAGATCACCTTCACAGAAATATAACAGCTCATTGGCAAATTGGAAACCAGCAGTGGTTTATCTTTTTTTGACATTGATGGTCAGCTGATTAGATCCATTTAGTTTCTGTTATCCTTGTTAAGAACCACCAAGTATGCATGTGCGAGTATGTACGCTATTTACGAAACACAATTGATATAATTAAAAATGTAATTTATTTATTAATTCATTTTCTAAATTTTCTTCATTTTCTCCATGGATCGCTTCACCTTTCATAATTTTCTTGAAAAAATATTATTATTGCTTCATTTAATAGTTTATTAAAGTTTTCTATGAAAAATAACATCTGGGAAAACATTCTGGTATGACAATTTATTTATTTTTAAAAAATCACCTATTACTATTAAAATATATGCGTTTTTATTAGTTAATTTGTTTAGATGTAGCCTATTCCATCGATCTTTATTATATTTATATTTATGGCCGCGTAAAAGGGGAAATCCTAACTTGGTGATAATTGTACTTGACTTAACATAATGACTAAATAGTTTAGTCAGTTTAGCCAAATGCTCATCGGTTAATCAGATATTTTAAAATGTGTTAATTTTAATAGCATTAATGAAATTCCATGCAAATTTTAATTATTTTCATTATCATCAACCCTCCCACTAAATTAATTAGTGGCAATCTTACTACAAATAGATTTGGATATTGATTTAATTACTTGAGCGTTGATTGTTATTTTCTTTTATTCAAGAGAATTGAATTATTTTTAAAGTACATTAATTCGGGTCACTTGTACATTTTGATTAATTAGAGAATGTTATAAAAATATGCCATTATGTTACTAACTCAATTAACTATATATTAAGTAAAGAACGTCTATATAATAATAATAATAATAATAATAAATAATAGATCGTTGTTATTAACATTTTGTAACAAGTGTAAGTTTATTGTTAATATTAAATATACAATAGATATGACTTATAGTATATATATACTACATAGGGTTTCTATTCGAATAAGGTTTATTCGAATTATTCACTTTATTCGTTATGAATTTGAGTATTCGAATTAATTTGAATAAAATCGATTCGAATAAGAAAATTAATTTGAATAAGGAAATTAATATTAATTTGAATAAAGCAAATAATTCGAAAAAATTAATTCGGATAAAACAAATAATTAAGGTCCAAATTCAAGCTCACTGGAAAGATTGCTATTTATTAAAAGAAACATGAATCTTTCCTTATTAATTTCATTTTTAATATAATAATAAAATCAATATTAAACCTTGTTGTATATAGTTTGAATACTTAAGTAATTGAACAACCATGATTCCAAATAATCTAATAAAATGAATGAAAACCCAAGATTCCGATAATGAATAAAACAAATAAAACAAATAATTTGGATAAATTTTTATTCGAATAATTAATTCGAATTAATATTAAAGGTCAACTGTATTGAATAAGAATTTGTATTACGAATAGAAGCCCTAATACTAATATATACTACAGTGTGAGTCACTTAGTCACTGAACTTTCTGTGCCACGACGACAATTTTGAGAAAAAATAATCCCAAAAAATACGGTCACGTGATTTAAAGATCGTCAAGTCAAATTTTATCTAAGGTATTAGTATTAGTATAATATGACACCAAAGAATATCCAGAATGGTCCAAGAGAATGTCTTTACGAAAAAATGTGGAATGATCATCTATTTATTTAATAATAACTATCGTCTTGACCAAAGTGAAGTGATTTTTTGCTCTTTGCGACGAAGACACAATCCAAACCAATTTAACTTTAATATCAACGTGATTCTAAAATAAATAAATTTTTTATATTGCGTAGCATGGCGTGCATGATTGTGTAATACGTAAAAAAGCCATGCGTTCTCAGTTGTCATTATTATTATCACGTGATAAAATATTGGGCCATAAAAAATTTCGATTCTTTCCAATTCGTTCATTTTTAATATAAAAAATATGTGTAACATGCCATTTTGGGAACTTTTATGCATCATTTCCCTATGGTAACGTGGCATAACAATGAAGTGAAATCATTAGATTGCAGGGAAAAGGTCCTAGCTTTAATTCTATGATTTTGGTTTTTTTTTGGCCATACATTTCCATTTTTGGAGGAGTAAAAGAATCTACACAACCAATAAAAAGTTCAGCGACTAAATGACTCACACCATATTTGTAATAAATGGAAAGGAAAATTTAGCAAATGAAATCAAATATCCACTATGCTTACAATTCGTATATAATAATAAAGAATTTCGTACACATATATAAAAGCGGTACCATGTTACTGCATTCTGAATCGATGACCTTTAATATTACGTACGTTTTGTTAAAATTGTTTTGTTCATTGATTGGTCAGATCAATAATCATATTGAATTTCGTACAACTATAAATCACCAAAATTGGGGAATCTTTAATATGTTGTACTGACCAATTGTAACTCGGTAACGTAATGTCATTTACTATATGTATCAAATATTTCTAAAAATATTATTTTGAGATGAGAAAATAATCATCACTTAGAAGACTGAGATTTTCTTCTTGCTAAATCCCAAATGCCAACAATCATCATTCATGTTAGATTATGTACGGCGGTGATCAACCAATTAATAATTTTATTTCTTTGTTATTATTAAAAAACCTATTCAATGAAAAAATTTATTGGATAAAGTAAAATTCGTTGTGGATAGCATTATGAGCACCCACAATGTTCATTTGAAACAATCAAATCACAACAAAAACCTTACAAAATTCACCAAATCTATATACAACTTTTATTGGTGAGGATTAAAAATTTTGGTATTAAGTGTCTATTTGAAATTATTGATGCAATTTATGTTGAAGTAAAAGAGCCAAGTGTTTTTTTTTTCGTTTTTATGGGAAGGTTTATTTCAAAAGACTCAATTGCTTAATGGTAATAATATAATGCGATTCAATCTATTGATAAAATTTCCACTCGATAAATTTTTCTTTTGAAAGTAGTTATGGTCATTGTAATTGTTATATGCTGTGAATATCCAAGGCAATTCAAATCGCAAGAAATTTCATAATTAATAAATAATTAATTAACAATTAGTTATAATGAACAACATGTCAACAAAACTTTCAAAATTAGTCCCTTCCTCTTTCTCTTCCTCTAACAACAAAAACAATTACACCAACCGCGCGTCGTCAACAAGACAACAATTAAAAATTGTTGACGGCACCTTCCATCTTTAATTGTATTGATCTTTGTTGTTATAATCATCTGAAATTATTATTTTATGGCTTTTTTATATTTCGTTATTTAAATGAATTAAATGATAAATTAATTAAAGGCATGTATGTATTATTAGCACTACTAGAGTGATGCGCAATATTCGGTCTATTAGATCATTGGTGTGACATTTTGACTATATTTAGTATTTTATTAATAGTAATGGACTAGACTAAATTTGTCATAACAATAACAAAGTTCGCTTAAAAGGAAATGATTGATCTTTAAAACGGAAATTTAAATAAATAAATAATAATAATAATAATAATAATAATAATAATAATAAAAGCCTTCTATATTTAATATATTTGTAATTTTTTGTTCTAGAATGTTTGGTTACAGAGTCTGTCTATACATTCCAAAGCTCGACTTTATTTAGGGCTTTTTTTTTCTATAAACTAAAAAAAGCATTCTATTCCCTAAGGGCCTTGCCTGTTTATCTTAAATTTCATACTTGTATCGCTTTTAGTTGAAGGAGAAGATCCAATGTTGATTTTTATATTTTTTAAAAAAAGTTAATCAATGAACTTTACTAATATTAATATAGATGATGATGATGTTACACCCCCACCGGAAATTCCTTTGAATTTACGAAGAGTGATATATCATTGAGCATTCATTCATTTTATATTCATTTGGTAAACAATTGATTATTTAAAGAATGCGACTACAATGACCGGTGCAGTTTAAGATTTTGTGTTTTTTAATCACAATTGGTCTCAATGGACAATGATCGGCGGTGGATTTTATTTAAATAGGAGTGTTGCGCCACTGCTGAATTTTTCTCACCCTTTTTAAAATTTTGTTTTTTCTGATTTTGTCACGAGAAAGTTCGGTAACTCGTGGAATATTCTGTAAATCGCAACTTTTTTTGGTAAATCATCCCAAAAAAATAATGAATTTTTGGTGAAATAGCCCATATTTAGCAAAGTATCAGAAGCGTTGAAGTTAGCAACATTTTTGAATGATGTCACTAGGTTTTCTTCAAAGTCCTATAACTATATATAGAAACACAGTTTTTGAACCTCATTATTGTACAAAGTTAGCCATGCATGCTTTAGGTAATCGGCGCCATAATTAAATTTACGTTACACACGGTTTATTTGAATTAATATTAATATTTTTATAATTAATATAATTAATACTTTAATTAATATAATTAATATTATTATTTTTTATTCACTTCTATTTTTAGAGATTTTACTTTTTAAACTTTTTTCATCATTAACTATCATCATGTAAATACTGTGAAAGGGGAATATAAGAAGTTTCCTGAAGATCCAAAAAGTTTACGGAGGAATTTAAATTTTGTTTCAAAATTATTATCGTATTGTAATCATATATAAATACTTCAATCGTGTGTGTTAATATTATTATTTTAGTATTTATTAATAACATATTAGTATAAATAGATAAATTAAAAAATTTTTAAATTCGTTTGTTTTTCGCTCATTCGTTCGTTTTTTTTTTCATTCTTTAATATTAAAAATATTAAACAAAATTTTATTTGGTAACATTAAAACATAAACAATTTAACCTTGATCAATAAAATAATATAAATTAATAACAATTCTTTAATAAACTAGTTTATGGCAATAACATAAGTTTTTTTTATTTCTAAAATTATTTTACATTCATTTTTTTTTCTAATTTTAATTAATTTAATTACAATTACAATTTTTAATTTTTAACATTTTCAAAAACATCTCAATCTCATATTTTCCTTCCCATTCATTTCATTTAATGTAATCTATTTCTTACTAATACTACTAACTACTACTATTTACTAATAATCAACAATCAATAATCAATAATCAATAATAATAACAATAACACATTGATATCAATAACAAATATTAACAATCTAGCAATAACAATAATTTGCACATTGGCGAAAATAATAATATGAATTTGTAAGTTGTTATTCTTTACTTTTGAATAAAAAAAATTTATCCACCGCTAATTCTTCTTCGTTTTGTTTTTAGTAATTGTTCAATACAAGTACGACTAGAAGGTCATGATAAATTAGTTGATGTTGGTTATTCACAAGGAACTTCTGTTCAAGCTGTACTAGAGAGGGTAACTTGTCAATTCATCCATCTATCAATCTGCTGTCTGTCTGTCTGATCAATTGATTAGTTTATCGTTTTTTATTTCAATAATAATAAAATAATAACAATTTTTTTTTAAAAGGCGTGTAAAACTTTGGGCATTTATGATTCATGGAATTACGCTCTTTTCAGTGAACTATTCAAAGATTGGATATGTGAATCAAATTTATTGTCTTCTCGTCCAGCTGAGGTATGGTCAATATTAATAAAAATATATATATATGTTTTTAAGGATATATTTTATATTATGAATTCGATGAATCGTTAACATGTACATTATTTGTGCATTTAGGATACAGTAATAGTTCGTAAAAAAACACCTGAATACATTGAGCTTGTGTATGAGGAAGAACATCCAAAAAAGGTTTCTATAATACCCATTGTTAATATGATAACTATTAATATACATTCACACAAAAACAATCGATATGTGTATATATATATTTACTGATACACTAATTAAACATCCAATCCTCCTCCTCCTCCTCGACTTACCTTACCATCTACAGAGAAATAATTCATCAGCGTCACTAACTCCAAGTTCTGCCACTCAGACTAAACGTAGAGGCGTTTTCAGTAATACAAAAATTACAAAAACCTGTCTAAAAACAAAATTCCAATCCGATTCAATCTACATTTCTACAATACTGTTCACAAGCGACAGTAAGATCTTGCTGACTTCCGGCACAAGGATGTTTCCAACCGTGGAGATCGTACGTGATAATGTGATCTATGGTAATTTTGAGGACGACAGTGATGAATTTGCTCACGTATTAAAAACTTCTTTGGATTGGGCCACTAATATACACAACAACAACCATGATAATGATGAATCGAGTGACACTGATTCTTTACATTCCTCCCATTCAAACTATGAATTTGATAATTTAAACAGCAACTACTCAAACCTTCAAAATCAATATTACGGCGATCAAGATAGTACTTGGTCACGTGAATTTGGCAGCGCTGCTTTAAAATTGAAAAATGAATTATCTCTGGAAACTTTAGGAACGTTGTATGAACATGTGGTAAAAATGAGTTCGATAAAATCAAAATTTATTATCACTGTACAACATGTTCCAGACAATTCAAGGGAAGACATTGCTCCTGATCTGATAAAGTCTGGCATTCTGAAATGGAAAAATTTCAATGAGGCCAGTTCAATTTACTATAAAGAACCAACTCATCCCATCTGGACTAATTTCATTGAGAAATGGTGTTCCAGGCAAACAAAGCTATCCCCTGGTCTTTATCTAGGCGTTCTATACACAGAAAGTAATCTACAAGGTATAAGAATTTTAGTTCCAAAAGATCGTAAACAATTTATTCCTTTGGGTAAAATACGTGATGAAGCCACTATAACTCCCGAGGAAGCCAGTTGGATAAAATCCTTAGCTTGTCTAAGTCAGGACTGTTTTATGGATTTGTCTACTTCTGCTGGAAATGACGATAATAAGTCAAATTTGGGTCAATTTCAATCTTCTTTTATAGAATCTTATTTCAAATTACAAAAAGATACTAGTTTGATTTGGGATTCTAGTGATATCTACAATGAACAAACCATAGATATTTATTTGGATCTACAGACTAATCAAATGTACACCATGATGGGTGGACTCGATGATAACACTGCTTCATCTAATAATAATAATAATAATAATAATAATAATAATAATAATAATCATAATAATAATAATAATAATAATAATAATAATAACAACAACAACAACAACAACAACAATGATAATAATAATAACAAACCTTTAATAATGAAATTAATCCCAAATTAACAAAGAAACTCTTCTGACGATGAAGAAATAAAGGGCTAGTCTTCATACTAATCTTGTATAAATATTTTATTTTTTTTCTGTTTAGCGGCTATACGGATTATAGTGAAACCTAGTGAGAGATAATTTAGAAAGTAAAGCATAATAATAAATATATATTAGCGGAAATTATTTTTATTTGTGACTCGGACACGATCTCAATTATTATTAATCGAGGCTTGCTTTTTACTGTCATGAGCTTGAGTTCGTAAGTGTTCGTCTATTACATATTTTCTTTCATAATTACAACATGTGAAAATAGTTTATTATTGCTTGCATAATCTTCTTTATATTTTGAATATTTAACCAAATATTCGTGAGCTGAAACTACTGTATCATGAAAAATTTAAATTTTAGTTTGGTATCACGTAAAAAATCTGTTATTATTTTCTTTAATCATTGAAAGTTGAGAACTTTTTCGCCCCCACGCCAAGTAAGTATAATCGGGTTTGCCTAACATTTAGTATTAGGATGAGGAACCTGACCAACTTTTGTGTCCTTCTGATCAGATCAGAGAATGGAGCGATGAGGATAATTTAAATATTCGAGAAACTAGTTTCACTTGATACTTGCCTTGAGGGGAAATAGAGTATAAATTTTATAAATAATTCTTTCGAATTTCTCCAACTTCTCAACCTACACAAACTCTAATTTGCTGAGTGGTGACAACGTAATCTTTAACATTTAAAAATTTGTCTGTGAAATAATAATAATAAGTAATTTTCTTGTTGTTTTCATCCTCTTATATATTGATAATTTAATAGACTTTGTGCATATTTCTTACCAATTGTTACTTCAATTCTATAATAGTTCACAATCTATTGAGTTTTTTTCATTATCCAATTTGTTAAAAGAGCATTTACATACTTTGGAAAATATTTTGCAATCATTTTAGGAATTGTTAGAAAAGTTTTCTCATTTTTAATAATACTAGCTATAATCATTATAAGCTTTTCACATGCATTTTACATTTTATTTAGGAGGATTATACAATAGACAGCCCTGATTTCAGAGATAATGATCCCAATAATCCTTTGGAATCTTGCTTCTAAATATTTTACATAACCAGAATTCAACAACCTGATGGAAATACAAACATGTTTGCGCATTTTCATACCTCAATGCTGCTGGCAGTGCATAATTTCCTCACACATTAATATGATTTTAAAATAACATTTTCAATATGTTCACTAAAGTATTGATAATATAATGGTTTTTTAGGTGATAGTGGAGCATTTGGATATTGGTAATTAAAATCTGGACCATATCTGGTAATGCTATTTGTTTTATTTTCATTTGTTGTTGTAGTGTATTTATTCATTGTTCTTCTAAGCAATCAAATTGAAAACTATAATATAAATGAAGCATTTTTGGCTCAAAAGACAAAAATTATATCAGAGATTTAATCATTTTATTTATTTCCTAATCAACATTGTTGGAGAGAATGGTTTCCTGATATTTTATAATATACAAGTTTTATTTTATCTTATTTTTTTGATAAATTATTATAAATCATTATAATTGAGACCTTTTCTAGTAAAATAGATTATTACAAAGTTGATAATAAAATCTGTAATTCCTTGTTTACATACAAATTTAACTTTGAAAGATAATACAAAATTCAAATTATGTAACACCTCAGTTCCTCCCACTGTCGACTCCAGATTGAAAAAAGTAGCAATAACTTTGATAATTTTATTTAGATTTAGTAATATTATAACTTTCTTATTAATAGTTTTGATCTACTTCTCAAGAACAACCTTTGGACATGGCTATTTAATCGGTTAGCCATGACAATCAGAGGGGGATGGTTGCAGTAACTTTTTCTCCTAAAAAAAACCAATTGTTACCAACATATTAATATAAATTTTGATATTATTGATTTGGTGAATTAATTGATGCTTAATGAGCGAATAATTGATTATTAAATAGTTCTAAAATTGTAATCTTCAGAATATAAATATTTGCTATTCCTATTTTTCCTATCATCATCATCATCATTATTAGCATCATTGTTTGTTTCTTTTAATCACTCATCAATACCATCAAATGTAATACACTACTACTTTTAAATCTTCCTCTATAACCAGCATAACTATTTGTAGTATACATATTTGAAATATTGCTACTCCTTCTTATATCATTATTTCTTCTATTAATACCATTTGCAATGCCACAAATTCCTCTATCATTATTACCATTTGTGATATTGCTAATTCTTTTAGTGTTACCACTTGTGATACCATTCTTCTATTTTTTCTTTCACCGCCACCCTGATGATGGTGACAATAATGACACCTTCTTTTACTAAAATCATGTCTAATATCACTGTCTTTTATACCTTTTATTTCCATGCCTGAAATCACTGTGTTCTTTATTGCTACTAATGTTATAATGATGACTTTGAATAATTCTGCTATCTTTTAACTTTTCTTAAAGTTGATGGTGGAATAACAGATTCTGAAATTTGTATGTGGGCTCAACCTGATATTCTTAGTATAAAAGTTGGTGATGTTTTGCTTGCTGTTGGAATTTGGGAATTTGTGAATTTTAGATGAATTAAAAGATGTTAATACCACCAAAGATTATACAATATTTGTTCTCAAAATTACCAAAGAAGTTTAAAATTTTTTATTTCATTTAAATATATATATATATATATATTATTAATTTATAATATGATTTGTTCACTAATATTTTCATCATTGTTTTCATTATTGTTTATTTTATTTCTTTTTCTAAGAATATTTGAAATGAAAAATTCTCCTGCTTTGTAACTACTTCTTACTAAAGGACCAGATGCAGTGTATAAAAATCCTAGATCATTACCCACATTTTCCCAATATTTAAATTTCTCCGGTGTTACATATTCATGAACTTTCATATGATTTTTTGTTGGTCTCATATATTGTCCCAGTGTAATGCAATCGACATTAATATTGCGAAGTTCTGATAATTCAGAATAAATTATTATTTACAAAAAATACAATATATATATATATATATCAATTAAAAAAAAAATAATTAATTACCCTTTAAGGTGTTCATTACTTCTTGATCTGTCTCACCAACTCCTAACATTATGCTTGTTTTTGTGATCATATATGGTTTTATGCTTTTAACATGTTCCAATACTTTAAGGCTTTGTCTAAAATTGGCTCTCCTATCTCTCACAAAAGGTGTTAATTCTTCAACTGTTTCTACATTGTGTGCATAAACATCTAAACCAGAATTTGCCACCGTAGAAACACAATCAAGATCACCTTGAAAATCACTAGTAAGACATTCCACTAATATATGTGAAGCTCTTAAAACAACAATAATAAAATAATTCACATTAAATAGAGTTGTTAATTAAATTTATAAATCCATATTTTATAATAATCAATTATTCACTTCTTTTTTAGTAAACGTATGGTATTTGCAAAATGACCAGCACCACCATCTTTAAGATCTATAAATTTATTTTTGTAGAATAATTTAATTATTATCTATCAAAAATATTAAAGTGTATATATATATATATATATTTACCATCACGATCTACTGAGGTTAACACAACATAATCTAAGCCCCATCTTGAAATTGCCTCAGATACATTTTCTGGCTCATTTGGATCCAAAGCCTTTGGCTTTTTATTGGTTTTTACAGAACAGAATCTACAACCTCTAGTACATTCATTTCCCATCAACATTATAGTAGCTGTCGCTGTCTGATGTTTACCTCCACCCCAACAATCACCAATATTCGGACAACGAGCTTCTTCACAAACCTATTTGAATTATATATATATTTTCTTGATAAGATGCTGAATTGAGTTATTCGAAATTAGTAAATTAACTTGCCGTATTAAGATTTAAACCGCGTAAATCATTTTTAATTTTTGTGTAGTTTGCTCCTACAGGAATTTTGGTCTTTAACCATTCAGGCAATCTTGTATATCTATATGGATTCATGAATGAGCAAAAGGAATAAATAAATGATTTAACATTTCAAAGGCTATTATTACTCACCTATTCATTATTTCTCCGTGTAACCTCAATTATTCATCAACTCAATCAAATCAGTGCAACATACTTTGTAACAATTTAGAAAAGATTGTCAATATTTTGGTAATATTTAGAAAGAATTGGCAACGATACTATCTCTCTCTGGAAATTTTCGATTCACAAAATTGATTGCGTTGTATAAATCTTTTGATCATTGATCATGATTATTGATCATTGATCATGATTATGATCATGATCATGATCACTCTCCCAATTTTTTTTCAGAGGTTGTATTTATAAGTAAAAAAAAAATGAAAAAGAAATCACTTGATTAAAATCAAGCCTTTTCCAAAAATGTGTTGTTAAAGAAAATTAATTAAGCTTTTTTTG
>CAJVPN010000910.1:0-19901 GCA_910592215.1 Entrophospora candida
GCCCGCAGTAATCAATTGTTTAAAGTACTCAATAGTATAAATTATGCGGCTGACTTATCGAGTCTGTCTGTGTATATACATTTTACTGTGCATTATGTAAGAATTAAAAATTACATTTATACTAAATAACAACATAAATTGTGTAAGGAATTAAAACTTATATTTTCCTTCGCCAGAATAATAACATACATCATGCAAAGAATTTAAGATTTACATTTTATGGGGTTTTCCTTCGCCATAATAACAACATCATCGTGTAAGGAATTTGATACATTTCCAAATGTACACTCGGTGGACAAAAGTTTGCATCCAAAATTTCTTTTCCAAAATTATACTAATTAAAATATTATAACCTTTATATCATTCGAAAGCTCTCGTTCTTGATAATATGTTCGTGATATCAAAATTTGAAATTTTATATGAAAAAAAGATAAAAAATAAAAAAACAAAGTAAAAATAACAAAATATTAATAGATAAAAAAAGCTTACTCTTATATTTCAAAAAAAAAAATATATTGATTGCAATGCAATCTTCAATTCTATGAGGGAATACTGTCAATTAAATTCAAGTTCATAGTTCTTTCCCATTGGTTTAAAAACAAAAAAATATCAATATTTTCGCTATTTTTACATTGTTTTTTATTTTTTATTTTTTATTTTTTCATATAAAACTTCAAAATTTGATATCACGAACATATTATCAAGAACAAGAGCTTTGGAATGATATAAAGGTTATAATATTTTAATTAGTATAATTTTGGGAAAGAAATTTGTCGTGTGTATTTAATTTGATAAAGTTTACATTATTATTATGTACATTTGAAATTTATTCCGTACTATTATAATCACATATTAATATTGTAAATAAATTCTTGCATATTCCGTACATACTTCAAGTACTAATGATTAAAATAATTCTATTTTTGATAAGAGATAACAATAAATCTTATCTTATCTCATGGATTTTATTAAAATAACACTGCAAGATTACAATGAAATGTATCTTATCATAAAAACTAACTAACTTTTTTAAAGAAAGATATAAAAAATTTAGATAATCAACATGATAATGATGGCAATTACACAGCACAGGGAAAACTATTGACCACGTATTTTCCGCAAAATTTGCCAATTTTAAATTTCTAAACTTACTTTAAAGTTTGAAAGAAAATGACTTTTTTATTAATTTGTAAAATTTATATGTAGTTTGATTCTATTTCCCCTCGAGGAAAACATCAAGTGAAGCTAGTTTCTCAAATATCAAAATTATGCCCATAAGCTCCGTTCTCTGATCGGAAACATAAAGTCAGTACCGAACCGTTAGACAAATTCCAATTATACTTACTTGTGGGCGAAAAAGTTCTCAACTTTCAATAATTGTTTGAATAACTTCTATTCCCATTCGCATTCCTGTGAACTAGCGCTCACGCTATTGAAGGTAAAAAAAAATGGCCGTAAAAATATATATTCAACATGTAATCCTGTAAATAGATATATGTGTAAATAGAGAGGCATCCAATTAACCGGATTTAAAATTAACTGCGGTTATTTTCTTTCATGGTGAACTTTTTAAAGATACTAATATTTACTGCATAATAATAATTCTGCCCGTCCCAAAAACAAATTCCGCATGCATACTGTTGCATGAAAAAATTATCCTTTTTCAAAAAAAGCGAATTTACAATGACGCGACCATTAAATAATTTTTGTTGTGATTATTTGATTGTGATTTTTTATTTATTCCTATTACAAAATAGGAATTCTAAATATTTAATATTTAAGTTACACCACCGTTAATATTACTATTACGTAAAATAAAGCATATCCGTGATTTATAATAGCAACATATTTTTGACAGAAAAGAGCTTCAAGGTTTTTTAAATGTGCGGGAAAACGCGAGGTACATAAGTAAATTATTATTATTATTATTATTTATAATAGTGTTTTCTGTTTTAAGTTCCGTGATTTCTGCGGTATTCTGCGCTATGCAGAAAATCATAGTCTCTGGCAAAATGGATATCGTTTTTAAGCCAAAAATCTTCATTACATGCATATTAACTCCAAAGTCATTTTAGACATTTTCTCATTTCTATTGAAAAGGCCCATATAAATAAAGTAGATCATTGGAGGTTCATTCATTTTATTTCAAAAACTTAAATTCTTTGTGTCTTCTTCGCCTTGTGGTAACAGTAAACCATAAAAAAGTCGTCCATTATAGGTTTATTCAAGCCAAAACTGGGTATCATTTATCTGTAAATAATATGAACCTGTATCTATATTTTTTGTTATAAATCAACATTTAATTACTATATACTTTAAAACTTTACTTTAACCTACGTTTTCTATATATAATTTAGAATATTCTGAATACAAAAATGTCACCACTAATAATTTACATATTTATGTCGCACCGAGTCCTATCCTTGAACAGTCAATATATATATAATTCAGATATAAAAGGATGAATTTATTGGATAAGCCCATTAATCCATAAAAAACTAAATGATAAATTAGTTCAAATTAAATTTTTATTCAGTAAATAATAAAAACACTCGTTATTAATATTAATAATCGTGCATTTTTATCCCCAATTTCATTTGAAATTTTATTGAAAAATAAATTTCCTTGAGGGATCTTTTTTTATGTTTGACAATTTAATTGTATTTTGATAACTAGTTTAGTTCCAGTAACTTCTTGAATTGTTTAGATGTTTGTTGAAGATCCATTGTTTCTGAATAATAACTTCTTTTATCTTGTAATTTTTTTATTGTTGTTATCCTTTTCTTCCTTCTCGATCTTGATCTTGATCATCTCATCATCTTGTCCTTGTTTTTTTTTTCCGATCGTTAATTGATTCTAATAATCAGTGTATTCGCGTAAAATACGACACACGAAATCGCGCATACATCGACTTGGATGAAATTCACGCTATTAAATATCAACTGTAAATTAAGCCTAATCAATTTATGTTTGTTTAATGTGCTAAATAGACAGAGCTCAAAAATAATTTTCCATTGATAAAATCAAAATTCTGAACAAATTAACCGCATTAATTGATTCTTCTGGCGAAGCTTTTAATGGAAATCGTAGATGAATTAAATGTTAGAAATCAAACATAAAAAATTAATTGAAGGAAAGTTGGATCTATAACTACTGCTACTTGCTAATAAAATTTAATTGACAACCAAGTGAAAAACAGGACCCGAACAATCTTAGGAGATGGTACATTTCAATTTTGGGTAGTAATGAACCCTCAAAATCGAATATCATTTTTTAATTAGGATAAATTTTGTGATGATCTTGTAAAGTATTTCCAAAATGGTAATAAAACACTATATATATATATATAGAAAATTGAATATTAGATGATTGAAAAAAAATTTTTTTTGTAGGGGATCGACCAATATGTATATATATTAATATTTAAAAAAAAATTTTTTTTCCTGATTTTGCCTTAAAAATCAAATTTTCCGTGTTTATTAAAAACTCACACTTGTATTTATATAGTATTTGTCCCATCATCAAAACAATTAAGGGAATGAATTTTTATGAGAATGCAAAGTGATAAGAATATGTGTGAATTTAACCTTACGGGTTGTAAAATAATAATAAATGATTGGCACAAACATTCTTATTTTTGGATTCTTTAAATGTATAACGATAAAAATAAAGAAGCTCTGAAAATATATAAATACGAGTAAAAAAATACTCAACTGATTATCGTTTTTCTTTACCAAAGAAAAAAATTCTTAAAATTCTAAAACTCTAAAACCCTTTTAACACTTTTAACTTTATATATTTTAAAATACTATTAATCGAAAGTTTATATCCCAAATATATTCTTTGGAAAATTATCCGTTAAAGGGTTGATTGATATTAATAATATTAATAATATTATATAATAAAAATAAATAAAAAACACTTGGCCGTGTTTAACAATTATTTAATAAACTAATATTATTGGTATTATTTAAGAGCATTAACAAATCACTGGTGACGACGCGTCAACTCAATAACATCTGAAATAATTATAACCGTCAAATATACTATTTCACCAAAAATGTCGCCACCAAATCAACCAATTCAGGATGAACAGCAACAAAATTGTTATTGTTATTATGATGATCAGTTTCAACATTCTGCTCAGCAACTTCAGCAACAACTCCAACAAGGACAACTTTGGAGTCACGTGCAACAACAGCAACAGGCTCAAAATTCCGGTCAACAACACATTTATATGCAACGAATTAATAATCCAACCCAGCAATTTCTTCAACAACAAACTCAAAATCCTGATCAAGAAACTATTGCATTTGATGATTCATTATCAATTACTGCAACAAGTTCACCATTTCAAAAAATGACTAATATCGACAACAATAACATACTGGAAGCGCAATATTTGCCACCACAACCACCACAGCAACACTGCCAATTAGTTTATGCTAAAAACAACTCGCATACTTCACATTCAATTAATAACAACATCAGTGGTTTAAATAGTCCCGATGTAAATTTAAATGTTCCTTCATTAAATTGTGGAAACAAGAATGAAGATCTTTTTGCAGCCTATTCTTATCATTCAATGAAGATGAATCAACATCGATTTAAAATGGACCAAATTTTCAATACGTTATGGCATAGAGTTAATTATTACTAACCTCATTTTTTTATTTTTTTTTTATTTTACTATTTTCTATTTTTTTTTCTATTATGGTTGGCTCAGTCTAAAGACCCCTATTGCTGCGCCATAAGGCCAAATTTCAAAATAGCAATTTTGTAATTCGTTCAAAAATGTAAAATGTAATAAAAATTTTTTAGTTCTAAAATTATTTCTTAACGCCAAATTTAGATACGATAGTCGTGTACTAGTCTAAATTTAGTGATGATCTACTGATCAAATTTCTCGTGAAGAATGAGAAAATCTTATTATTACATTAAAACTAAAGACCTATTCTATCAACTAATAACGTTATTTTTTTAAAAGATAGGACAGAAGGTGACTTCTATACTTTTAAAATTTATGCAAAATTTAGGAGGTCTTTTAGAATATACATAAATGAAATTATTGTTTACTTTTTTTTGGTAATTCAGGTGGAGATACATTTGAAAATTTCGAACATTCAACAACTCACAATATATTTTTTCTTTTATATTCTTTATCTTGTATAAAGGTTAATAATGAATTTTTCGAATGCTTATATATACGCTCGGCTGTCGCATATACTTACTCGATTGTATTCAAAATTTAAACCACAATTTACTTTGAGGTTATTTTATTAACTTTGGTATCTTTGGTATCTTTGGTATATATAGCCTTAATTCAGGAACTTTATTAGAAACAAATATCCATTTATTTTATTTACTTATATATGATTAATGATCAATGATTATTAAAATAGAAAGGCAGATTATCAATTTATACATTGATTGTAGCGAGAGCATAGAGGCATTTACAAGCTTAGTAAATATTAATTAATTGAAAATATTTGTTATTACGAATATTTTAAAAAGGTATATTAATATTTTAATATTATAATTTTAACGGTGTAAAATTCTTGGCAAGGTAGAAAAGGCTGTTATTACTTTTACCAATGAATCAAAGGAGTGGGTACAATACACCAGAGGTTCCGTTGTAAGGATTCTGTGTCTCTCATTAATGATTGAGATGTCTGTCTTTTTTTTTATATATATATACTAAACATATAGAAAACGGAATTATAAACTTTTGTGACAAAGTTTTCCTTAGTCGAAACTAATTAACTTTCTAAAGCAATAAATTTTCTGTTCGAACCTTGGTTTAATAAGGTTTTTTGTATTTAATATAAATATGTCTGTCACATCTTTTACTGTTATCAAATATTAACACTCTACATTGCTTTATTTTTGACGCACTTATTATTATTGGGCTCCTTATGACAATTTAAAGGGCACTGAAAAGATATGTGCAAAATGTAATCGGAAACCTTCAAAAAAGAATCCTTTGTAATTCAATCGAAAATTTCAAAAAATACCAATACCAATACTAATACACTAGTTTCAATTGAAATATAAATGAATTAAATAATATATACTTTTTTACTATGACAAATAATAATAATTCTACAACTCAAAATTTTTATCAAAAAGGCCTTTAAAACCACCAAACGTTTATAACAACATTTGTTTTCCTCTTATTAAAGGTAGAGTGTGACAAAAAGGGCACTGTTTTTTAAACTTCTAGAAAATAACTATTAATTTTTATTTCCACCATAAAGAGAACCTATCGAAAATTCAACTACATCAGGAAAATAAATCTTACGTAAACCTACATAGGGTTCAGAATTGGCCAGCATTATGTCGATATTTTGGTAATTCTGTTAACATTTCCGCATAATGCTGGTCAGTTTTAAACCCTGCGTAGGTTTACGTGAGATTTATTTTCCTGATGTATGTATAAATACCAATTTAAAATATCAAGCTAAAACATTTTATATTTTGCTTGAAATGAAAGGGCAAACAGTATCGACTATATACAACATAACGATAACCCAAACGGGATAAAGCTTGATAATTGCATTAATTTATGAGCCGCAGCTCGGATGTTAGGCGGCGGCGAAAGTTCATAATTAATATAAACACCTCTTAGGATCATCGATATCAAGTAACACACATTCATTTATCAATTTAATAATGGAAAACTTGTTCGCGCCTTGTGACTTCATTCATTCACAAAACGGCGGAGTCATTTATCAAATTTTTATTTAAATTGGAAAAAAAAATTTTTATTAAAAAAAAAAATAAAAAAATAAAAAATGTATAAGATTAAAAAATTATTCAAAAATCAAAAGGCTTCAACTGAAGAAGAAAAGAATATTAATTCTATCGACACTCATGATGATGAACATTTAGTTAAGAAAATTGGTAAATATTCAACAACAATACTATTTGCCCAAAAAAAAAAACTCACCATTTTTTTTTTTTTTGGAAATTTTGAATTATATTAATTTGATTTATTCCAATTTTTTTTTAAAATTGCACAATTTAATCTACATCAATTTAAGATAAAGCAAGTAAGATTGATAGGTATTCGGATAAAAGAAAAGAAGAGTATGGCAAGTGCTTAACTTGTAATAAATATAATACTGCGGTTTTATGGTGTCAAACATGTGATCCATATTTACTAACTCGAGGATGGACTAGTGGTAATGAGATGTTGGATGAATTAATTAAAAGTACTCAACATAAATCATCTATTTATCGTAATGATAATTATCTTCAGTGGGTTCCTTACAAAGTATTAAAAGATGTTGAAAAGATAGGCGAAGGTGGTTTTACAACTATGTACAAAGCTACATGGATTAATGGTTGTAGGTATGTAAATATTGACACCAAAAAAAGATGTTGTGAAGATAGAGTTGTAGCATTAAAAAAACTGCATAATTCTCAAAATATTTCAAAAGAATTTTTAAGCGAGGTAAAATTATTATTCAATTATTTTTTTTTTAAAGATTTATTATTATTAATAATTAAATACACTTACACGCACACATTTAAAAAATTTTTTTTTTGTTTAGTTCAAAAATTATGTTAAATTTTATAAAAAAAATCATAGAATAGTTCATATTTATGGGTTGACACAAGATCCGACTACAAAAGAATATATATTTATAATCGATTATATAAAAGATGGAAGTCTTCATAATTATTTATCAAAAGAATTTAAAACTTTAAATTGGTCCAGGAAAATTTTAATCCTTTTGGATATAATTGATGGTTTACAAAGCATCCACTCAAAAAATATCGTACATCATGATTTCCATAGTGGTAATATATTACTGGAAGTTTTTGCATTCATTGCAGATTTAGGATTATCCTCCTGTCCGGTTGATCAGACCTCATCATCGTCGTCGTCATCGTCGAATAAGAATAATGTTTGTGGAGTGCTGCCATATATTGCACCAGAAGTGCTAAATGGCAAACCATTTACAACAGAATCTGACATATACAGTTTTGGAGTGTTAATGTCAGTGGTGTCAACAGGCCGACGGCCATTTAGTACTATTGCACATGATATAGATCTTGCAATTAAAATATGTGAAGGTGAGAGACCTGGATTTTCCAACAATACTCCTAAATTTTATATCGAATTAGCGTACAGATGCATGGATGCTGATCCTATTAACCGACCAACTGCAAAAAAAATCAGAGAAATTATCAAATATTGGTACAAGTCACTTGATGATATAAATACCATAAAGAATCATCATAGATATTCTGGTGAAGAAATCGGCGAAACAGAGTCAATCAGAAAATCATTTGATAAAATGGATAAGATTGAATTTGATCCTTCAACAATAACGACAATTATACATCCAAATGCTATTTACACCAGCAGGTTATTAAACTTTACAAATCTTCCTCAACCTGTAAATTCCAACAAACTAACAATCATTTGTAATCATAATGGTAATTAATTATTACTTTTATTTTATTTTTTATTTAAAGATTATTATTAACAAAATCAATATTAATAATATACTATCCTTTAGAATCCCACGACTCAACTGTACCAGATTATGAAGAAGATTAAAAAATTATACATTATTTAAATTATTTTTATTAGATTTGTCGTTATTAAATATAGAAAGACTTGTTGATAATTTTATTTTCTGAGTAAATGTAATTTTTTTTTGGAGTAATGAAAAAATAAATAAATATAAAATAATTTTTAAACAAAAAATATTAATACAATAATACAATAACCTATGATTTTATACAAAAGAAACATTAAAAATTAACACACGCACATTTATATATTATTTATGTATATGTAAATGAAATGATTAAAATTGAATGCGTAAAATTAAATGTTAAGATGTAAAAATTTACATTGAAGATGATCATGTAACGAGAAGATTATTATTGTGATTAGCTTTTCCTGAAATGACATCAAAATCATCTTTAATAACTCTTTTGACTGATCCGCTACTATCCTCATTGTCATCATTATTGTTACTATTTATCTCATTTACATCCTGAAGATTTAATATTATTTCACCATCACCATTTGTTTCCTCAACAACCACAAAAGTTAATTCAGATGCTGGCAATTTAGTAATATCTTCCTCTATAATATCATCTTTTTGATTATCATCATAAGGAGTTTCTGAACTAGAAACTTTTTCAACTTCATTTTCTTCATTTTCTTCTATTTTCTCTATTTTATTATTATTCAATGAAGCTGACAACTCTTTTGCGTAATATGGATCAATATTATCTTCATCAGTGTAATTAGTTGCAAATTTTTCTTTTGAATCAATTGGTGAATCATTATTTGTTTCTTTGGGTGTTGATTTTGATATCGATGATGGTGGTGGTTGTGATTGAATTTCCGCTATTGACTCATTCTGCAATCGTGATTGCGATTCTGATTGTGATTGTGATTGTGAGTCTAACTCTTGTTGATTCTGTGGAATTGGAGGCAATGGAACATTTGGAGGACGTGTAGGCGGTGGTAAAGATTTTATGTCCACAGTGGTTAATGAAAAATGTCGACGTAGAAATTTTTTAGATATGGTGTAATGAGGTTGCGATTTTGAACGTGCTGGCAGTAATTGGGGAATTGGTTTGTTGGGAAAATCTACAAAACTTGATCGATGATTATAATGAAGACGATGTGGTAAGCTCGTTGAACTACTATATGATGTTGATGGCGTTAATGGTGTTGATGGTGTTAGTGATGGCTGAGAAGGTGGTGATGATCTAGTTGATGTTGATGTTGATGATGATGTTGATGATGATGATGACAATGATGTTGATGATGATGATTGTGATTGCGATTTCATTATTAACATGTTATTCAGTTTTACATCCTCTTCGGTAATTGATATTCTTTTCAGTGAATTGAGTGATGATGTAGATGCTGATGTTGATAAAAGACTTGACGATTGAGTGTTTGGCTTGTTTTTATTTTTATTTCTATGTTTTTTTGTTTTTTGTGGCGGTGGTTGTATATTATCATCATTAGTCGTAGAGGCAAACGAAATGATTTCATCATGAATCGTTGTTGTCTCGTAGCTATTCGGTAACGACGATAATCTCAATAATCTTCTTGATGTCTTATTATCAATTTGTGTATTGCTAGATCTATCATCGTGACTAATTGATCTTTCAGATAGAGTAGGTCTTTGAAATTTTGGTGATGCACGTGGAGGAGGTGAAAGAGGTGTCATTAGCATAATATTATTATTTTCATCACTACTATTGATTTTGTTATTATTATTGTTAACACTAGTAAGAATCATGTTAGTTGATGTTGTTTTAACAGACCACGATGGCATTACAATAGGATTACTTTGCCTGGTGCTATTTCTTTTATCTGAATCTGAATGATGACTACCAATTGAACCTTTAGGTGATGGTATTGATTGATTGTTATGGTCATTGTTGTAGTAGTTGTTGTACTTTTTACTTGGTAAAATATTGATTTCTAGAGATTCAGCAGAATTTGATCTTCGTCTTCGTCTTTGTTCTAATGTCATTGTCGTCATTGTAGTCGGTGATGGTAAATTACCATTACCATTATAATTATAATTATTATTATTATTAGTATTATTATTATTATTATTATTATTATTATTATTATTATTAGTACTATTATTCAAATTTGGTAATTGTCTAATTGCTTGGCCAATTTTTTTTAATGGCGGTGATAATGATTCAATAGGGGAGCTAGGACGTTTAATTGGCTCGTCCGATTGTAATCGTTTGTTTTCATTTTCATTATTTGGCATTTCCTCGTCAATTGTCATTGTATTTGACATCATCATATAAGGAGATAATGGCCTAGGTGATGACGATAAATCTGTGGTAGGTGAAGATGATGACGATGATTGAGACCTTGGCCTAGGAGCTGGTGACAAAGGAGTTATAATCATACCGTGTCTTGGTGGCGGCGGTAATGGTGTTGTTGGTATGGCTTTGTCACTGTCGTCAAATTTTTCTATTTGAACAAATGACGTATTTGAAATAGAAGTTTTAGGTGTGAAAAATAATTCTTCATCGTATGATTCATTAGTAGGACTATTAACAACACCAGTAGTATTGCTACTATTATTAATTTTATTAATGCCAGTATTGCTGCCATTGCTTATATTATTAATAATGTTGATGTGGTTTTTGGATTTATTGGTATCGCTATTATTTTTGTAACCATGACTGTCATTGCTGTTGATTTTGATAAGATTTATAGACGTGGCTGAATTAATGTTACTGGGTAATTCCGTATCATTATATTTAAGTTTTACTACAATAGATTTTAATTCCGTCAACCAAGATTTCAACGCTTTTACATTATCCGCTTGTAAATACCAAGCCTTTATATTTGGTTTGCTAACCTCTAAAATCCACGCTTTACCACTGAACACATCACTAACACATACAACAGTATCGCATGTCAATTCAAAACTATCTATTAGGTTAGATGTTGCATCGTTTGATTTGAAACAATAAAGAATACTTTTTGCTAGAACGAAATATCGTTTTTTCCATGATTTAGATAATACAAAATTTGTATTTGTGTGTTTTGACAAATATCCTTTATGAACAACATGTTTACGAATACTCGCCACTATAACCGATCCACCGACGCCATTACTGACACTACTTAAAGAATTGTTACGACTATTACCTCTAAATTCAGACACTACTTTATCTAATGATATAGATTTTTTATTTAATTCACTATCATTTAATCCAAGTATTTTAATTGCTTTTGAAGATTTGTCCAACATATTAGCTTCATCAATACTATTATCAGTAATACCAAGGAACCTGGTAATTTTTCTAGTGCTACTGTTACCACTTGTTTTTCTATCAAGATGGCCATGTGAATTTTTTTCATCTTGCGGCATATTTAGTGAGAAGTTTTAATATTTTTTTTGTTGATAAAATTATTTAATTAATTTTTATTATAAATTTACAAAGTTCAAGTAATTGAATTGATAAACAATTCTCATTAATTTTATGTGTATATATATATATAAGTAATTATATATATATTACAGTGGGGGGGTTTTTGTTTTTTTTATGAATGTAATTTGTTTTAATGGTGAGGGTAAATCTTGTTGTTTAATGTGGATGTTGATCTCTTAAATAAAGTCATTCCTGTTATCAGGTAAAGATCATATAATGTTTAAAGAGAAGGAAGTTTGAAAAAAGGAGGTAAAAGTTGGATATTGTAAAAGAAGGATCTTTTTCAAATAAAAAAGAGAAAAAATATAGTAAGTTTACACAAATTTATATAATGTTTATTTAAGTAATGAACCGATACTTTATATCACTATCACTATCACTATCACGAATATGAACGCAATAATAGTTAGTAATCCTTAATAATTATTTACCAATCACATTTAAGATTGATGCGTGATTGTTTAAAAGGCTTGGTACACGGGTATAATAATCTTGAAACTATTAAAAGAGATTTTTAATTATTATTAAATAAAACCAAGTTACTCAAAATTAAAAAGAAATCAATTACACGAAAATGTATGATAGTTGTGTAATCAATATTTCGTAATTTTGAAATCGATTAAATTAAAAAAAACCAATTTATAATGCATCTTTTTCTTATTTTTAAACCAAAAATTCGAGAGAATGAAGAAGAATGCTTGTTTGTTTGTTTGTTTGTTTCTTTTATGTTCGAAACAAAAATTTATTAATTATTAATCTTAACTCTTCCTATTAATTAATTCCTGAAATATTAATAATATAGAATTTCCCATTTTAAAATACGGGGTTTATTATTATTAATTATTATTATTGCGAATTTTTCATTTCCTTTTAAAGCTACTATTGGGACAACGTGTCATGACAAAATTTCAGGGTTAAAAATTTTTTTTTAGAATTGTTTAACGTCACAGTTGTACTATCGACACTGGTCTTGACTTTGTTTGGTTGGGTTTTCTAATTTTGGGGTTTTGGCTTTTTTCTTTTTGAAAATACTGTTTATAAAATAATAATAATTGTGAAATGGAAGGGGTCAAAATACCGTTAGTCAGCCCTTCCTTTACCATGCTCAATTAGTGATAATGATATCGTATTCCTGCATGAAGAGATAAATAAAGTGGGAAAACCACAAACCATGTTAAAGGAAATGATTAGTAAAAAAAAAATAAAAAGTTTGACCAAAAATCTTCTGAAAAATCATTGTTTGCCAAAAAAAACCAGTTCCTCAGAAACTTACATAATAACCACGCATGTTATCTTGACGTATGATGGATTAGATAGCTCGTATATTCTTATACGAGTTTATTATTTTAAAAAATTGTTTTGAAGTTTTTGAAATTTCCACAAAATTAAAAAATTAAAATGTCAAATTTAACAGAATCTGGACGTGGAGTGAGGGATGTGTTGGACTTTTTACAAAAACGGTAGTACTATTTCACATATTTCTAAAACATTTAGATTTGCAAGAACAAATGTAACTAAAACAATTAAAAGGCTTCTAGGAAGAGATAGTGTTAAAGAGTTACCAAGAAATGGACGCCCTAAATATATGAGCATTGACCATAAGAATGAGTTGAAGAAATCTAATTAATGGAAAATACAGGTTTACAGGTTTCAACTAAAACCATAATAGTAAGGAGTCAAAATTTTGGAAGATCATTTCCAAAAAAATTTATTTTTATTTTTTTCTCCCTAGATGTCACAAAATTTGGAATTTCGCATACATATTCTTGAGAACTTGATAAGAAATTATTTATATTTTATCATGTATGTTTTTGTACAATCAATTGTTTTATGGTGACCAAAACTTTTGTCCAGGAGTGTAGATAGATAAACTTTCATCTTTCGTATTTAATAACTATAATCTTTTTGCAAGAATCAATATATAAAGTTTTCATATTATAAATAAAAGAAAATCGATACTGAATCGACAAAGAAGTTCTCATATTTTAGATAATAGAATTATCTCGGTTCCATTCGACAATAACTGTTGTGTTCACCAACCAAACATATCCCATCACTATGGATTATCAAACTCGGGGTTGATTATAGTGTGGTAAAACCAAGTAAATCTGTTATACAATATTCTAATACATATATATAATAAGGAAAGAAGGTTATTTATTCAAATCAAAAATATATATATATATTGTGTCTTAATAAAGTCTTTAGTACGTAATACTATAATGTAATATTTTTCTCTAACGTATGTGCATATTAGATAATCACATTATATAGGTGATGTTTAGATTTTGATCCCTGAAATTTCTTCGTAACATAATATTAATATAGTAATAGATAATAATAATAATATTTGGTATATAGTAATAGGGAGATTTTTGACTGGTTACACAACGATGCAGCAAAATCTATAATAATAATTATATTTTTAATGCAGAAAAACAAAAATGCAGCAACATTGACAGTTACTACCATCCATTATCAAACAATAATTATTTCATTACATATCCTTCAAAACAGAAAAAAACAACTTCTTTTTCAACAAAAAGAATTTTGGCACAATTATTATTCTTTAACCTTTTTTTAAAACAAAGAGCCAAATCCTTTAACGCAAAATCTTTCGGCAAGTTCTCCAACAACATTAGGGAATCTTTTCTACCCAATTATTATACTTGTAAGGTCCATGCGATATACCAGAATAAACATTTATACAAGACCGTAGGCCTCATTGTATGTATGTGACCGTATACTATATAAAATTAATTACAAAAAAGGAAATCCTGACTCATCATGTGGGGCCATTTTGTATATCATTCCCTCAACAGAAACAGTCAACCAATCAAACTTTTGGATTCGCGTTAATGATTAATCTTTTTATTGTTGTTTCTCGTTTACAATTATATACAATGGAATTTCCCGTAACGTTATTATTAATTAATTGAAAAAAAAGATCCCGAGTTAATCAGTAATATATCGGGTATGTATATTTTGCGGAATGTGAATAATTAAATTGTAAATAAAAGATTAACCTATTATATTTTTAAGTTAATTAAAAATGTTTAATACAACATTAAAGTTTATTTATCATGCATGCATATTTATTTTAAATTATACATTTTAATTTTCACAAGTGCTCGAGTTTTAATAATCAACAATTTTGCAAGAAAGATCTAACATTTAAATAAGAAAATGTTTGACAAATGGGAATAATCAAATGATGAATTATTTCAATTTGTTCTCGAAGCAATTTGTTTTGATCACATATTTTTTTTTTGTGACATCTTTTTTAGATTCCATGTCTTTTCTCAATTTGTCCAGTTCACAACTAATCTCATGACCTGTTTTTTTTGTTGTACGCCATTCCAATTCAACCAATGATTGTGATTCTTTCTTTCTTAAAAAATTTAATCAATTAATTTTTGTCTTTATATAAATACACCATATATGCATGTTATGACTAATCATTAACTAATCGATATACTGGACAATAGTTTGTTTTACCATCATGATAACGAACATCGAATTTTTCAAGTTGGTGATTATCTTGTAGGGCGGGAAAAAATTAATCAGTATTAGTATCATATTCGAAAATCTTTACTTGGAGTTGAATTGTTGAAAGAACTTCCTCCTTCGATTAGGCTTTGTGTTTTTTAATTTGTACTAATAATTCAAACCATCTATAGAATAATAAATAATACGGATAGATGCAATTTTTTTTACATTGCAACAACTTGCTGGGACATGAGAATTAGTTATACTGTTGTTCCTTCTAGAACTATTATCACTAACATGACCATTGATATTATTTTTGTCGCCAATTCTGTTTTTGATGTTGATCTTCGAGAACCAGCTCTTACTATATAAAAAATTTTGTGGTCGAGCGAGTATTTTTACAAGTTGATTTTATCATTTGATTTTTTTAATAACTAATTTACTTTTTTAAAAAAATGAGCAAAGGCTTTTGGTCAAACCTGGATGCTACAAAATACTCTGATGAGTCTGAAGACTATGGAGACACATTACAAAGATGCAGGGAGGGGAAGAGCATGAAAATGTTAGTCTTCTTTTATGGATGTCAGCAAACTAAAAAGTAAAAGGATTAAAGGAAAAAGGAAGGGAGAAAGGAAAAGCGGTATTAACAAAAATAAATAACGCCGATAGTGATAATGGTCAATTATATTTATTCCTATTTATATATGTATACACACATATATTTTCTATATATGAAAAAAACATTATATAACGATTTTTCTATACATATGTATATCAATTTTTTTTTGTGTCACCAACCACAAATCCAAACAATTATGTGATGGTCATCACTATCAATTGAAGTTTTCAAGATATCAAGTTTTTTCATGACCCACTTGTTATTCTGGATATAGCGGATACATTGTTATGGTCCAATCATGCTATTGAATGTAATAATGGACATTTATAATATTACCACAAAATATATATATTGTAAATAATATCAAAAGAGACTAAAAGACCAACACAGTTTGTCAATTGACATCTTATTGACAAATTCAGAAACAACAACTAACAATTAAATGATACAATTTTTTGTGTCTAAACATAATTCTCTGCAAAGTACAAGGGCTACTGTCACAAAAAAACTGGTGTGATAAGAAAAAAGGCCTGGTTTGATTTATTCAATATCTTTATAAATGTATGCTTGTTCTTAAATTTTTAATGGGGTTGGTTTGGTTAGTGTAATCAGTAGTAAACTTTCAAAGTAAATTAACATAAAGAAACTCCCTTTTGCCTTTTTTCATTTAAATGATTCCATTATTTGTATGGCTTCCTAAATTTGTAAAATTTTATTTGAAATGATTGTGTTGTGAGATAGTAGTAACAGGATCCTGTACTATTTATTATTATACCCCCCTTATTTATATCCCATCCTCAATTAAATCCCACAAACGAGAGTTTGTTTATATTCCAATTGAATTATATATCCCTATCCAAATTTTTTGGTGCTGTTATATCCCAACTTTAATCTTATTTGTGCATGGTAGTAACCCAACATTTACATTATGCATTAATTTAAATTTACAATTTTCTTTGGTGGCATCTTCAAAAGAGACTTGGTTGATTCCTTTAACAACAAAATTAATTATCAATTAATTATTCTGTTTTTTTTTTTTTAGTGGAATTTTCAAAAAGACATAAAAGAAATTATCCTTTTTTTTTTTTAGTTGTGGCAAAGTATCATATAAAAAACTTGGTTTTGACTTGGGCATAACATGTTATTCAATAATTGAATAATAAAAACAAAACAAATAAATTTATAAATTTCCTTTTTGCTCAAATTCATTGAAAAAAATAATGGATAATAAAAATAATATTAAAAAACCCACTTTCCCTAAAAGATAAAAATAGTTATTAATAATTATTTTTTTTTAAAAAAAAAACTGGAATTAATACAAGTAGTGAAACTCTTTGAGAGAATATAATGTTGACCCATTCTACTACAATTAAAGATATTTTAATTTTAAATTAAAAATCATCACGCGAAATTACACAAAAGTACCAATACAAAAGGGGTATTATTGTATATTACCAAAACTATACGAATCATTTATTATTTGTTACACGGTTAAAAATGAATTTCTTTATAATATTAATATCCAAGTGGGTATATATTTCTTTCTATTTCTTTATTGTAAATTGTTACGAGGTATTTTTGCTGTTAGTCATCAAAGTATGTTACCTTTATAATTTCGTGAAATGCCAAAGCATTTAATTTACTAGAGTTAAAAGATGACTTTTAGGTAGCACTATTTAATCAGTTCTGGCATTTAGCTAAGGCTCTGAAAGATTTGAATTCAAAAAAAAAAACTGGATTTGACTCGAATAAAACCGGATTTCTAAAATTTTTTAAAAAAAAATTAATATATTTGATATTAAATATAGGGAGGGATTCTCGAATAAGAGTTTGTATTACGAATACATAATATTTATATTTTTTAAATTTATATTTTTAAATTTTAAATTTTAAATTTGTTAAAATTCCTGTATTAATAACATTAATAACGAACATAATCTACAGTTGCACAATTCACTGTAAGTAATAAATAATAAATGGCTGCATTGTTGAAAATGATGAATTTCTTCAAGTACAGTTCAAAGAAGAACAAACAAGAAGTGAAACGTTTCACAGTTGTGGATGAAAAAGCCAAATGCAATTATTTGCATTAGATAAATATTCTCGACTTTAATTTTGTCGTGGTGAATTTGAAATTCACGCCAAATTAGCCAATCAGAATTTTGTATCCAAATAAATTCATATCTAAAATTCGTTATACCAAAATTACTGATTGCATTTCAACAAATTTATTTTTTTATGTGTGAAGCAAAATTTTAAAGTAAAATTATTTCCATCAACAGAAGGATCTGAAACTGTTAAAACATAAGGCCATACCAATTCCATTGCCATTCCATGATGATATATGTTGCACACATAATCTCATGCTTTATGGTGATCAGCACATTTTTTAAAGTACCTCAATTGATACACAGAATTATAACCTTGGTGCTCGGCAAAGTATTTTAAATCAATGTCCCTAAATCATCAGAAGAATATTAAATTATATATACATATACATATATAGAATAAAAAATTATCAAATAATATTTATTTAAAACATTTTAACATATTCATCTCTTCATGAAGAGGTCCAGGCAACAAGATAATTCCTGGATAATCTTTTTTGGTTTTTTGTGCAAGATAGTAAGGAACTCCATCACACACAACAGCAATCCATTTTCTTTCTCCTTTGTTAACTCCACTGATCTCTTGTATGTGATCCAAAACCTTACGAACATTGATAATGGAATTTGGGTTTACTGGCAAAGGATCAGGAACAATAATATCAGGTACATTGACACCTTCCTCAGGCACTGATTTTTGGGTTATACTAATTGGATTCATATTAACTTCTGGTGCTTTTTCTGCAAATATATAATTTTTAATAATTAAAGATTTTGTGTCATTTTTGTCAGATGTTACTTGATTTATTTCTTGTGTCTCTGTTTGGAACTCTGAAAGTGTAGGCAATGGTGTATTACACTGAGGACAATTACGCTTTAAATTTTTTATTTCTTTCATACCACATTTGCTACACCTCTTTTGTTTTCCTATATTTGAACTATGATTATCCACCAGATCATCAATAAGATTTATCATTTGATTTTTTTCTTCAGAAGCTTCGCTTATGATAATGGAAAGATAATTGTAAAGCTGTTGATCAAGTAATTCTTGAATTTCTGGTGTAATGGTAAAAAGTTCCTCAATCTGTGATGAATTTAATGTCTCATATAACCAAGGGTCTTTGAGAGCTTGTATTTGATTATTAGGATCGAAATTGAAAGAAACAAAACTTGTAACAGTATGAAAAGTAACAGTATTATAACCACGATCTAAGTAATTTTTTTGTCCTTTTTGTTCGTTATCAAATGCCATAAATGTTAAACCTTTGGGGAAAGGGTTTGATTTTTCAGCCAAGCTTTCTTGCCATTTGAGAAATTTTGAAAAGCTTCCAGAACTCAAAATATGTTTATCAATATCAATAACTGTTTTAGATTTTGCCAAAGAATATTTGATTGCTGAGGCAGCTAAATTTATTGCAGAAACATATTTTAAATTCCTTGCACCATAGATAGCATCTATTACCATTGCACATTTGAAAAGTTTTTCACCTTTATGTTGATCTTTGTTTTCATTGTAAATAAGAGCTTCTATAAATTTAACAATAACTGGATTGCGTTTAGCAAGCCACTCTGAAGGTGAATATGTTAAGAGACTATCCAAAGTAAATCTTTTTTGATCATCAATTAAATTAATGATATCTTCATATAAATTTTTACGTTCTTGTTGGGCAATTTCAACTATAGATTCAATTCTTGATCTTTGATCAATGAATCTTGAATTCAATTTCTCTTTT
>CAJVPN010000911.1:0-19898 GCA_910592215.1 Entrophospora candida
TTTTTTTTGTTTTAGTATTTTGAAGTTGACCAATTGTTACTATAAGCAATTAATGATTATAGATGATCTGCACTGTACGTTTATTAATTCCTGTTTAGATTTAGGCAGAGGTTTTTCTGTACTTGATGATTCAGATAGTTCCACAAGTTCTCGATCGGGTTAAGATCTGGACTTTGCGCCACCCAATCTAAAATCGGAATGTCATGTGTTTTCATCACCAAACACTATAATTTAATGTATGACATGGAGCTTTGTCTTGCTGAAAAATAGAATTAGGGTAATTATTGACCCATGGTATAAAGTGTCCAGCAAGGATGTTAATATAATCATTTGAATCCATATTTCCCTCCACCACAATTAAAGGCCCGACACCATGCCAACCAAAACACCCCCAAAACATCACAGATCCTCCACCAAATTTAACTGTAGGTTGAATACAATCCTCTTTATAAGCTTCCCTTGGTTTTCTCTATACTCTTACTCGGCCATCTGATTCAAAAAGAGCAAACTTTGACTCATCTGATCATACCACATTTTTCCATTCTTCTTCCCAGTTTTGTTTTTCTCCGCTCCATCTTAGTCGACCTTTTCGCTGTTTCTCTGTTAAAAGAGGTTTTTTTTTGTAGCATAATTACCTAGACCCTCGTCATGAAGATAGTTTCTAACTGTATTATAATGCAAAGTTGTGTTAAGATGAGAATTAAATTTATTTGTTATATCACCAAGAGGGGAAAATAGGTTATCATGGACGATACGTTGTAAAACGCGTGTATCACGTTGAGTGAGCAGTTTTGGATAACCGGGACGTTTTTCAGGTGTTGCAGAACCTGTTTCTTTATACCGTTTGATAGTATCATTTATTGTACTGGTAGGAATATCAAGCTGAGCAAAAATAACTTTTTGTTTAACGCCATTAATATATGCACCAATAATTCGCTCACGTTGAACAACTGACAGCTCCTTTCTACGCATTTTAAACTAGAAAAGTAATAAAATTAATTCGTTTTGTTATTTTCTTTATTTATATGTAAAATAAGGAGAAATCCGCGATTGTGAAATTGGCGCGCAGAATCATGTGACAAAATCCGGTAAATTATTGTAGGCCAGTGTATATAAATTGTAGTTTTCATAATCTAATTAATAATAATAATAATATAGCTAATGATGATGATAATAAAAACTGAATCTAAATTATTCATGAAAATAAAAAAATTTCTTATCATCACAAAAAATATAACCTTCTGCTGGGCAGAGATTTAATACCAAACAATGTACAAATTAGCAATCTTTAAATAGTGAAAGCAATGGTCAAATGAAAAATTATTGCACGATGGTTAAAATTCCTATAAAATAATAAGAATAATTTTAAGTATATTATTATTTAATAAAATTAGCTAAAAAAAAATACTCACCCAATCTGCATCGACATCCAATGCCCACCAGAATTTTTCATGAAGACTTTTGTTAAAAATCTTAGCAATTGGTATGTCATATTTTTTACACCATGCAATGGAGATGCATGGATCTAAGTAATTGATTTTTGACGTACCCAACGTAATTGTCTTATTATCTTCTTTATCTTGTTAAATGTATATAAAGATTTTTAATGTTGCAAAAAATTTTTTTTTGATACATCAATCTCAGCCCAAAATCAATAATATTTATATACTTTAAAGTTACTTTATTTCTTTTTTTGATAAATAATAAATTTATCCTTTGTTTATTTGCTTTAGTAGATTCAAATAGATTTTATTAAATCAAAAATGATACAATGCAGCAAAGTTTCGGAGAACCCAAGTGTATCAATTACACGAAAACACACTATGAAGTTAACTTATTACAAAGTCATTTTTAAAGTACAACGAATTCTTGTTCCTTATATACATGTTTAATTAATTAATATTCCATCTGGGCGAATTATTCCATTTGGGATTATTACCATTAATGCCTTTCCAAATAAATAATAATAAATATACGGAATGTAACAACAAATACAGATATTAATAATAAATAATTGTGGTGAACTATATATTAGGAACAAGAATACTTGGTTTTATCGGTGCTGAATTGAGAGATAGAAAGTGGGGAAGGTGGCTCGAAGAGTTGTTAAATTCAAGTATTGTTTTATCAGTATTTAAAATCAAATTTTTTAATAATACTATCCAACAATTTATATTAATAATATAAAATAACAATAATACATATATAAATATTTATGAAAGTAATTAATAAAAATAATAATCAATAAAATATTATTTGTCAAAAAAAAAATTGTGCATAGTTTGATAAGGTAAAAGATTAAAAATCAAAACCAAAATCTCCACCGAAATCGAACCCATCACCACCAAAATCGAATCCACCTCCACCAAAATCGAATCCACCATCACCACCGAAATCGAATCCACCTCCACCACCGAAATCGAATCCATCTCCACCACCAAGATCAAATCCACCTCCACCACCAAGATCAAATCCACCATCACCACCAAGATCAAATCCACCATCACCACCACCAAGATCAAATCCACCACCACCACCAAGATCAAATCCACCACCACCACCACCAAGATCAAATCCACCTCCAGTATCAAGAGAATCATTTAATGAAGTCATGTCAAAAGCGTCACCTCCAGAACCCTATTAATTTTTAAATTAAATTAAGAGTAAATATAAATTGATGATCGATCTATTAATTAATCTAATATACTTACAATGTCAAAATCTCCGTTGTTACCACCATCAAAATTTCCATCAAATCCATTGTCGAAATTTCCATTGTCGAAATTACCATTATCTCCACCGAAAGCACCACCGTCATCATAACCATTATAATTATTGCCATCGTCGTAACCATTGTAGTTATTGCCATCATCGTAACCATTGTAATTATTGTCGTCATAACCATTGTAGTTATTGTCGTCGTAACCATTGTAATTGTTGTCACCGTCATTGTAATTATTGTCACCGCCATCATAACCATCGTAATTATTTCCACCGTCGTCGTAACCATTGTAGTCATTGCCACCATCATTGTAATTATTGCCACCGTCGTCGTAACCATTGTAGTCATTGCCACCATCATTGTAATTATTGCCACCGTCGTCGTAACCATTGTTATCATTGCTATAATCGTCATAATTATTATCATCACCACCATAATCATTGCCACCACCATCATCATTCTTGGCATCATTATAACCATCATAATTATCGCCACCGCCGCCATAATCACAATCATCATAATCATTGACATTATCATCACAATCATCATAATTATTATCACAACCATCATCATAATTATCACCACCACCATCATCATAATCTTCGTAATCATTATCATCATAATCATCACAATCATAATCATCATTTTCATCATCTACATTGTCATCTACATCATCTTCTTCATATTCATTGTCATCTACATCTTCTTCTTCATATTCATTGTCATCTACATCATCCTCGTCATCATTACCATCTAAATCATCTTCATCATCTACATTGTCATCTACATCATCGTCTTCTTCGTCTACCTCATTTGTTTCATCTTCATCTTCGTCCACTTCTTCATCTTCGTCCACTTCTTCATCTTCGTCCACTTCTTCATCTTCGCCCACTTCTTCATCTTCGTCTGCCTCATTTGTTTCATCTTCATCTTCTTGTTCTTCTTCATCTTGGTCTGCTTCGTCTTCGTTATCATCATCATCTTCAACGTCTTCATCTTCATTATCGTCATCATCTTCAGCATCTTTATCATCTAGATTTTCTGCCAAGAATTCATCATCTTCACCATTTTCAGCATCCTCAGCATTATCATTTTGGTCATCCTCACAATTTTGTGCAGATGCATCATCATCTTGATTTGGATCTTGCTCGTCTGCTTGTCTGTTTGGTTGTGGCCGACGTGTTCGCCTTGGTACTCGCTTTCGTGGGACTTCTTTTGTTCGAGTTCGTTGTTGCTGTGTTTGTTTCCGATTTTTTGTTTGGACTTTTCTTGAACTATTATTATTCGATGCTGGTTGCAGAACATTATTATTTATAATTTGTGGTTGTGGTTGTGGTTGTGGTTGTGGTTGTGATTTTTGTCTTTGTGGTTGTGGTTGTTTCTTTGGTTGAGGTTCTTGTACTTTAGATAGTTTTTGTTTTATGGATTTTTGTTTTTGTGGCTGCGGAGGTCTCTGAGATTGTTGTACTCTATATGGTTGTATGAATTTTTGTTTTTGTGGTTGTTTCTTTGGTTGAGGTTCTAGTAACTTTTGTAGTTTTTGTTTTGTGGATTTTTGTTTCTGTGGCTCATGAAATTCAAGAGATTCTTGTACTTTAAGTAATTTTTTTTTTATGGACTTTTGTTTTTGCGGCTGTTGAGGTTCAGGAAGTTTTTGTACTTTGGGTGTTTTTTGTTTTATTGATTTCTTTAGTTGAGGTTCAACGGGGGGTGGTCGTTGATTCTTTTTAGGTCGTTGTGTATTTTCTGATGATGGATTTCTTTGATGTAGAGTATTATTATTAACGTTATATGTTGGAACTACTGTTTGCGATGGTCGTTGTACTTTCTTTTTATATTGTGGTGGCAAGACTTTTTTTAGATTTTGTGTTGGTTGTTGTGGTCGTGGTCGTGGTTGTTGTGGTTGTTGTAGTGGTGGTGGTGGTCGTTGTAGTGGTTGTTGTTGTGGTGGTAGTGGTCGTTGTAGCGGTGGTTGTTGTTGTGGTTGTTGTTGTGGCAGTGGTGGTAGAGGTTGTTGTATTTGTTGTGGTCGTGGTCGTGGTTGTTGTGGTTGTTGTTGTGGTTGTTGCACTGTTTGTACAGTATTATTTGTAATAATGGTGGTCCTAGTAGTTGGAGTAAACGCGCTTGCAAGACCCCGAGCCATCGAATTACAAACTATTTTCGATAAATAAGCCAAAATTATTACATTAGCGTTTTAATTATAACGATAAAAAACAAATATGATAATAAGTTAAACTCACCAATAGCTGTCGCTTTTACACCAACTGCTGCTGCTTTTACAATTGGTGCGGGCTCTTTAGTTACAATAATCTAATAAATAAATATTACCAATCAATCAATCAATCAGTCAATCATATTATATTGACTATTCGATCAATTATTTTTTTTTAAAAAAAAAATTACCTGTTGGTGTTGTTGTTGATAAGTAGTAGTTTGAGTTGTATTATTATAATTTTGATTATTAGTTTGTGTTGAATGAGGGACGACTGCATTAGAGCCTACATTATAAGTTGAAATTTGTTGTTGTTTTGGCGGTGGTATGGGATTCACTACATTGTTATAAGTAGTATTATAAGAATAATGTTGTTGTGGCGGTTGTGGTTGTGGCAGTTGTGGTTGTTGTGGTTGTATTTGATTTACTATTACGGAAGTACTGGGATTAAAGGAGTAATGTGGTTGTTGCTGCTGCTGTTGTGAATACTGCTGTTGTGGATACTGCTGCTGTGGATACTGCTGCTGTGAATACTGTTGATGCTGATTTTGATACTGCTGTTGATTCTGATTCTGGTACTGCTGCTGATTCTGATAATGGTTAAAATTTTGTTGTTGTTGTTGTTGATGGTATGGGGGAGGAGGTTCTTGCCATTGTTGTTGTTGTGGTTGTTGTTGTTGTTTATTGGTCGGAAAGCTCTATATCAATTAAAATATTATTTATTAAATTTGTTTCCTTTAAGATAAAAAAATATCTAAAGAAAAGTAAGATTATTATTTACCATCGATGATATGTTTTTTTCAGGATTAAAATCTAAAAAAAAATAATAATTTTTTTAATTTTTTTTTTTCGAATTAACATAATAATAATAATAATAATAATAATAATAATAATAATAATAATAATAATAATAATAATAATAATAATACTTACAATATGTATTGTTATTTGCGTCAACCTAATATTAATTAAAAACAAAATTTTTTGCGAAAATCTTGAGTAAACTTTTCAACAAGGTGATGAAATAATTTTAATTTTAATGAATTATAATACACACCTCTTCTATCCACCCTGGCGGTAAGACTTGTGACATTTATGAACGAAATGACTAATAGAAAGTAATAGAAAGTGGATGTGCAGTAGGCCTATTTACGTTTTAGAAATAATCTTTACGATAAATGAAATATTTTTTGATCTTTGATTTTTTTTTAAAATTAAAAAAATATTTTGCAAAAAGTTACCGTTCATGTTAAATTTGTTTATTTATACGTATATTCATCCATATAAAAATCTATAAATGGAATACATACAAATATTGATTTTGTAAATCTATAATTTTTCAATCCATTCGTACAAATAAGCGGCAGGTGTGATTTTTATGAAATTTTGTATAACAAATCTTTATTACACAAACTTTAAAACTTTAAAATGGAAAAACTTTTCCATTGAACCTATTACTACTGTATTCAAGTACAAGTTACACGTAGATAGGCTACATTAAGGTATTGCAAGTGATTCCATAATATATTTTTAAAAAGTATGTTACGGGCAGGCACTGCCTAATGATGAAATCGCAAATACCAAGATTTTGTTTTATGCGTCCACAGCATCCACCAGTTTATTGTTCATCAGTACAGATGACTACTTTACATCAAGGATGTCCACGGGATTTGGGACCAGGTCAACATTTCTCTTGCTTGAAGTTTAGATCATTTTTGATCAAGTAACGAAACTGCATGATGGCTGTCACATAACCATTTTGCTAATTTGACATCCATATACAAAATTTTTTTGTGGATCTGGTGCACGCATAGACAGAGCTTATACCTTTTTTACGCTTACTCGCTTTACCATAATAGAATCCATTTCAATTCGAATTCTATCATAATGTAAGCATAAGCGATATAATCTACTTATGCCCTCACCGCTTGGTCACTATTAGAACCTTGGCTTAATTTCAAATGGTACATAAGTAAAACGACTCATTGTGAAACGGACTAGTCATATTTTAATTCTCACCTTCAAGGAATGAATAAATGTCTATCTTCTCTGTTGATCTAAAATTTAATTTAAAATTTTCTTTCTGCAGTAATATTTGAATTTTAATTATCAATTAGGTCGATACCATAAGGGCTATCAAGAATCCATTTAAGATCAAGTCTTTAAATACTTCTCTATTGATATAATTATCACGTAAATAAACTGCTCCAAAACATTTGTTATATGTCCAGCGAGCAGCATCAATCCCACCGAATTAAGTTAAAGTCTGATTTAAAGGTCTTCCAGAGTGAAGTTTTTTTTTTTGAAGAAAAAGATGCCGAACTCTTCCATATGCCATCTGGTAAAATGGGAATATGATTTAAATCATTAGGTGTTGGGGTCACGGATTACAGTTGATTCAACTAAACCAATCAAAAGTTACTCTTTTTAAATAATCATCCCATTGACTAGTTTTAACACCAATTTTTGAGTGAGAATGCATTAAAACTTACATTTGAGGAAAAAGTTAGTTATGATGAATGAGTCACAGCCAATTGAGGAAGATCGTATATGATTTTATAAAGGCAAATTTAATTATTTTAATAAGTAAAAATAAATTTTTTCGATTACGATCAAATTGATATAAGAATCGATGTTTTTAACAATACCAATAAAAAATTATATTTTGATTTTTGAAAACATATTTAAAGAACAATTTTTTTCTAAAGAGATCTAATTATAAACTCTGGTGTGACATTTGTCCACATGTGACATATTGCAGTATGTACATAATTTATTTGTTTGTTTTGTCGTGTAGTAACACACACAAAGAATGAAACTTTAATATCCCTTTGTTTGATACATCTCTTTGAAAAAATTAACTAAATAATTAGATAAACAATGTTTGAAAGAAAATACACGAAATTCTTTCTTAATTTGGATAGAGCCATACGAAAAAAACTAAAATTGGGAAGTGTTAAATTCTCTTGCATTTTTTTGGTTCTTTAATTCTATGTAAATATATAGTGGCAAACAAATTTTATTTCTAGATTTGTCTAGCCCACACTTAATGCCACAACTTTTTATTGGTGTCTAACAAAAGTTACGATTTAGACTCAAAGTTGCACCAATTTACTAATTTACCGGATTTATTATTACTATTATTATTATTATTATGTTCATATTCAACTCTAAAATTAGCGCGTTACACAGAAAAGTTAATATCAAATCAAATTTTGAAACGAACGTAATTGCCATATGCAAGATAATTTATTTTTTATTATTATATAAAAAACACAAGTTCGACAACTTCCGAAGCCGAGAAAAATGTCACAAACATCCCAAGTTCATTTATTTCAAATTTAATAAATAGACTATTGTGTTGATCAAAGAAATGTGCAAATCATATATACCTGCTATCTTTCGCCTAGCACCAAGAATATATTTCATTTCATTTCATTTCTATTGTTAATATCAATATTTTGCTTTAACTAATATTTATTATTACTATTTATGAAATGACTAGGAATATCACATTACCAAACAATTTTTAGATTGGAAAATTTTTTCACAAATTTAGCGGTGTGGTGCAGAAAGTTATGGGGCTAGGTGACTTGCATCATAGTATGTGAACGGTAACAAATCATATAATGGACATGTAAATAATTAATTTAAATTTTTTCCTTTTTTAGTTCACTACCCTTAAATTAGCAAGTCAACTTGGTCACCGCCACAGCCAATTTGAGAAAATTTTTTCAATCAAAATGTTTCGCGAGCACGTGACTTTTAATAATAAAGTGTGTTTTATAAACGGATTGTTTATGCTTTATTATTATATAATAGTATGACACAACTTTGTATTTCTTTAGTTGATGATTTAATTATGTGACCACAAAAAAAAATTATCGTTGTTTGTTGTTGTTGTTGATTTTTATTATTGTTGCAAAAAAAAATTTCAAATTAATTCTTCCAATTCGTCCATTCTATTTTAAAAAAAAATATATTTGTAAACCTGTGCAATTTTGGCTTGATTTAACATGTCAACAAAAATGGAATCATAATGACCAAGTAATTAAGTGACCTGTCCCTCTTATATGCGAATCTGTGTAACAGATGGCACTTTTTCTTCGAATTATATATATAAAGTTTTCCTGGTCCTAATTTTATAATAATAGTAATAATACTGTGTGATCTACATTGCATACAACGGACTTTTAAAAATTAACTTTAGCTCTTTCAAACGCAATTTTTATTTCCATTGCTTGCCTCGTTATGGAGCAATATGGCTACTGAAAGGATCTCATAGTTGTGTTTTTGGAGACACCATTCTTTTCGGGAAATAGATTTATTAAAATTATTTCAGCATGGTAAGGTAAAGTGAACTGAGAATTTTCAGACAATATATGATTTGTATGGGGAACAATTAAAAGCAAAAAAAACGTCTTTATAAGTATTTATTTACTGATGTTTTTCCTATTATTATACTAGTAATTTTTAACTTTTCTAATCCAAACAATTCGGCAAGTTTCTACAATTTATAGTCAATCTAGCAAATCTCAATTGAACACCAAAAAAATTTTCTTTTTATTATTACATTTAAAAAAAAAGGGAATTTAGTTTTTACGTGTTGCGTATAACCTGCACTTTTTAAAACTTTTACTAATTTATTTACCCAAAACATAATACTGAATTTAATGGCGAGTGATTTTTACTCTTAAAATTCTTGGCCTTTTAATGCATCCATAATAATTTTATATACCCTATCAATAATGGTGCCATTTTTCACTTTTCTATGTTAATATGTTTTTACCCTTGGTTTGCTTGGGACCTCAATTAGAAGTTTCCGGGGTCCTAGCAAGGCGATTTTTGATTTTAGCTATCCAACGAATTTAATATATAGAGAACAATATTGTTAATGTTTATATTTTATTACACCAACATCACGTGAAATCCATTTTTGGGAATAAATACCTTTAAAAATTTTTATGAATCATTAAGCAGCGACATAGAATTAAGAATCTTTAGACCGCGCAAACCACTCAAATTTTTTAAAAATGTACCAATGAAGAATTATATATTTTTTTAAAATCTTTTTAATATGAAATTTGGTGTCACAAGGGACTCAAGGAAAAGTTGAGTTCAATTCCACCAATTTCCTGGTAAGAGTAGAAGGTGCTTTTTTTACTGGAAATATTGTTATTATGAATATTTAATTGATATTTATTTATTTTGAATGCTTTATTCAAATATTGTAACTATTCTATATGATGTTTAACTTGAATTCATATTCATAGTCACTATTATGTATGTAAATCTTGAATATCAGCAGTCTCGCCCTATACAACTCAGAACTGGAAATACATAATCAATTCTCATGCGTAAGATTCCAAACTTGGAAACATTTATTATATCTATTGTAAAGGAGTTTCTGGTTTGGTGGAAATGAAGCTAGCACTAGGGATCAGTATGTCACTAACTAGCTTGCTTACCAGCTTGAATGGAGATTTATTCGTGGAGCATATCCGAGAGCAAGCTTTTATAAAAAAAAAAAAGCCAAAGCTAACTTTTAATTAATTAAATACTTTCCTGAACTATTAGCAAAGACTAGGGATGTTGAACGGCCCTAAAGGACCAGTATTCTGATAGTCTGTCCTTGGGCTGAAACAATTTTAATAAAAAATAAAATAAACAAATCTAACAGATTTGTTTCCTGCTCTTATGTTAGATTCTTTTGTGCAATGACACAAAAATAAATAAATGGCCAACAGGTTGTTTATGAAGAATACAGATAAAGGGTATGAATGAATATATAAAAAAATTGAGATTTATTTCGAATGGATGTTCATTTAAAAGACAGCATCAATGTTATTTACCACAAGTGAGAAGTTGCTATTGTCTTATGTACAAATTCCTTTTCTTTGATTAAAAAAATCGTCGCCAAGAGTCAGCTCAAAATTTTTAATGTCATCATAAAGCGTAAATAATAAATTCAATATTAATATATAGTAATCCCAGGAATATATATAATAAACCATTTCCTCGACATCTTCAGCAACACCTGTAATTTTTGAATCTGATGCCCAAAAACAGCACCAGATTTTTTCAATGTAACCATTTTTACTACTATTTTTTTATTTATTAAACAAAGGCTCCAAGATTTAACTCCATTCTTTTAGATCCAAATCGCCACAATGCTTGGCAATGGAATGTTAGTATTAATTTCAAATAATTTTCTATGGAGATGTTGTACGTGAAAATGAAATCATGTGAATTTGCAATTCACCACATACGTGAAATCAATCAGAATTTCATATCCCAAAATTTTAATTATAGATAAGTATTGTTGAACCTAAATTATTATCAATATAATTTATTAACAATCCTTCTTTATTTTCCAGATTATTTGATGATGTATTTTATCACCATCTAACTTATTTAATTCATAATGTATTCTGATTTTCTTGATAAATACCTTTTTGAAGATTTTCTTCTACTGCAACATTGCTAATATTTTATTTTTCCTTTACATTTTATTGATTTTATTATTCTCTCTTAATTTTTATAGTGCAAATATTTTTAGATCAGAGCAGATGTATTGAAAAAATTTATCAATGATGGGTATTTTTCAATTACTTTTTGCATGCAAATATGAGATAACGTTATCAAATGATGGAACCGACTTGGGTTCCGATTATTGTCAATAAATTTCTTTTATAGCACAAGAGCGTCATCGATGACGCGTCCTTGGCATTTAGCAATAGTAAATATAATATTATATGTATACTTTATTGGACAAAATCATGTAAAAGGTCATTGTTATCTGTAACACTCCAAGAAGCAAATATTCATATCTTAACACTCTAATTAGTGCCACAATTACTACTACCACTGAGGATACCGAATCAATTTCTTGTTGTTGTTACGATAATAGTGATATATGTCGTTTAACGTCGGTTAAACAACTTCCGCATCAGAAAATATAAACTGTATCGAATTGGAATCCTCGAGGAAGCAATCATGGCGAACAAACGAATTAAATTAAAATCATACCAAAATTGATGATAATACCGAATCAATTCTTGTTGTTATGGTAATAATGGTATCCACTTAACAACGTCAATTAAAGAATCCTCCCAAAGTCAGAAAATGTCAATTGCATCGAATTTACTTTCAGATGTAAAGAGCAATAAATGAGGGACGCTCTAGGAAAACCGGGTTTCGAGACTTTTGATCAAAAAAAAATTTTTTACATAAGATTAAACTATAACATCATGATTATAATTGGTGAAAAAATTAGATGCTGTTTACTTAGTACAAAAATAAATTCTTGGGACAACCAAAATTTAATTTAAAAATGATCTACAAACTCATATTTAATTATTAATAATTTAATAAATTTAATAGTCACGGAGATTCCATATTGTTACTAATTCATAATTTTTATTATAATTTAACCTTTCTATAAAATTTAAATTTTAAAGGTGAATGAATGAATAAATGCTTTATTAATCAATATTACACGGAAATCGTAAAACAATTTTCAGGTATATTTTATGTGTAACAAATTTAAAAATTTTTTATATATTACTCGAAACCCATTTTTCCTAGGGCGTCCCCAAATACATTTTTTCCTTGATTATACACGTAATTTTAATATTTATTGTTATTTATATTTTTAGATGAAATGACCCAACTCAACTATATACAGTACCTGGTCAAAAGTATCGAACACCCTAAATATATTAATTACGCAAAAACGTACATAATGAGTATATAGAAAATTTATAGCTTAGATTTCGGAGATTATGTATATAGAGTCTTATGTTACTAAATTTTTTAGAACTCGAGCAATTAAAAATAAAAGAAATATGAAAAAATCCTGATGATGAAATGTTTTGACAATTTCTCTAAAAACTATATAAATAACATGTTTTGAAATTTTTATATATGATAATCTAAGATCTTCTAATCCTCAAGATAAATTTTTTTTGAAAATTTTGATAAAATGTCAGATTTAACCGAAAACGAACGTGGTCAGATAATCGGTCTTTATAAAAGTGGCATATCAAAAGTAAAAATCAGTAAAATTCTTTCCTAGGACTACAGTAATAAGGACAATCCAGAATTTTGAAGAGAGAGGTAATGCAAAACGTTACCTAGGAGTGAACATCCTAAAATTTTAGATAGTGTTCGTCAGGAAGAATTGAAAAAAATCACTAAAAAAGATAATCGTAATCAGCTAAACAAATAAAAGATAAATGACTGATTTACAAGTCTCTATAAAACAATCAAAAGAAATCTACATTATTTAAATATTCATGCTCGTGTTCCAGCAACTAAACCCTTTATTAATGAACGACAGAGAGTTAATCGTTTAAACTGGTGCCTTGATAAAGAAAGATTGGACTATTAGAAAATGGAAAACGTCATTTGGAGTGATGAGAAAGGTATACTTATTTCAAAATGATGGTCAAGGTTATGTTCGGAGAATGCCTGGGAACAAGATACAATATTGGAAATCTTGTGCCAGTAGTGAAACATGGTGGCAGAGGCATAATGGTATGGGGGCGTTATTCGGGAAAAGGGCTAGGTACACTAATAAAAGTGGATGGAAAAATGAATAGCCGTAAATATATAGAAATACTAGAATTGCATGTTTATAATAAATTTAATGGAAGAGGGTATTTGTTTCAAGATGATAATGCCCTGTCCATATAGCAAAAGTTGTCAAAACATGGATAGAAACAAAACAAAACAAAAACTTTAAAAAATTGGCCAAGTCAATCCCTTGATTTGAATCCAATCGAGCATCTATGGAAAGTGTTGAAAACAAGAGTTCATAAAAGACATAATAAATTTAAAAATAAAATGAACTCGAGATTGCTTTGCACGAAGAATGGAAAAACATTCCTGAAAATGGTTTAATAAATTTAATAGAAAGTATCCCCGAAGAATTCAAGCATGCATTAAAGTAATGGTTGGCTAACTAAGTATTAGATCAATAAGGGTTTAGCTACTGTAAGATAAAAATTGTTGTACGTAATTAATAACAGTAACCATCACTAATAAAATTGATGATCAACATTTTTTTAATTTCCTTTATTTTTAATTATTCAAGTTCACAGAAATCAATTGTTACTTAATATACAACAATCCCCTACTCTAGGGATGGAGCGGTTTCATTAACAAACGGTTTGAACTTGGTTTTGAAACCAACCCATGGTTTTTTTTGGTTTGGTTTTTGGGAACCGTTCGAACCGGTTACACATGTTCAAAATGTGACACAAATAATTAATGGATTTTATGTTTGGAATTTCAGTGTTCGTGTGATGTTGTTCAAAAAACCGTTTAAACTGTTCAAACCAGTTCCAATCCTTTTTGGTACAAAAAGACATCAACTATTATTGGTTTTACCAAAAATAGTACCTACTCCTTAGGGGCGATCAATTCAAAACAAAAAAATAGTTGCACCAAACAATTATAGAAGTCAAAATAATTCCGTTTTTTTTCATTGTAAACTTTCTATCAACAGTTATAAAGGGTTGGAAATTATTTTCAAAATTTGCCATCTGTTAAACCATAATGTTCTTTATTTAAAAATACTTACTTTCAAGTGATATATCTCCTACCTAGCCCAATTGTATCACAATAATTTTCTTAAATATTATTGGCCAAAATATGTACACGTGACAAAATTCAAAAAACACAACCTCCTTGTGTCACTTGATGGCTTTTTGAATAATTAGTAATAATATTTGATCTTGGAAAATATGGCATTAACAGTTAGTATTAGATAATTATCTTTAATAAATAAAATAAACAAATGAATTAATATGAAAGCAAACCTAATACTTATATATACTTATTATGATAATTGATTTTTCGATAGTGCAGTATTGTTATTTAACAAAAACAAATAAAATTTATTTATATTATTATAGATCATATACACTATGAAAAGATTAATTAATATAATTTTTCTAAAAAAAATCCACATTTTTTTAAAACCAAAAAAATAATGAATTTAAAAAAAATTTTGGTACCTTTATTAATTTTTATAACAACGGTAAATTGTTGTGGATTAAGTGTCCATAATGAGGTTACTGTGAGAGCAATTGAATCTTTTAAGCCAACAATAGCTTCTCGTATCAAATATTCCCAATTCCTTAAAAAATATAAAGAAATTGTACAGGTAAATTCTCTTTTCTTTATTTCATTGGAAAGATTTATCATTGTTAATATTAATAATAGTATTATTATATTAAAAAATAAAGTGTGGCTCAGTTTTTCCCGATTGGTAAGAAGTTTATTTCAATATGTTTATATCCGTTATAAATATATATTTTCATTAATATATATCATCACTGTCACTAGGGGGTATAATTGCTTAGGAAATGATGAAGCTGCCGAAGATGGTATTTATTAGCTATTAATTAATTGTTTTTTACAAGAAATTTAATAATTAATAATTTAATAATTTTTAATATTAATAAAAAAGCACATTGGCCACCATTTGTTAAAGCTAGCACTGAATATATACGTGAAAATTATAACAATTCAACTTGGGAAAATGATGTCAATGCTCAGGTATACTTGTAATCAGAATTAATTTATTCATTCGCATAATACCCACATAACTCACATCCACATTATAATATATTCATTCACATTATTTATTACTCAGAAAATAATAGCATTTTTATTTGCAATCGTTTCACATGGTGCAGCAGATACATCATGGCATAGTTTAGAGATGGATAGTGGATTTATAAATGCAATGGCAGAAATGAATTACTGGGGTGTATATAATGATGCACATGAAGCTGCTGATAATGGTGGTGAATTTACACTTTCACATATGTCAGAAATTGATTATTTAGGTGTAAGGATCTAAAAAAAAATAAATCTATTGAGATATTTATTATATATTAATGTTAAAATTTAAATTTTGATTATATATATTTTTTTTTTTAGAAATGGGAGATTCCTTTCAAAGATTTAATTGCAATCTACGAGAAAATGGGTAAAACTGTGACAGAGCCACAAATTCAGTTTTGTATAAAACGTTCATATGCTCTTTCTGAATTCAACAAAGTAATAATTTTTGGGAATAATTTGTTTTTTTATTTATACTTACACAAGTAATATTTATTTGACTAATTTTTTTTTCATTATATAGCGTTTTGGAAAATTTTTTTTCCAAACTTATGGTGAGAAGGTGAGATAATCTAAAATTATTATTATTATAATAATAATAATAATAGAAATTTCTTCTCTTTTTCTTTTTCTTTTTTTGTAATAATCATTTTGAAGATTTACAAAATCTAGTTATTGTATAGTCACCATTTCTGATCGAACAATTGGAAAATTATCATCGTGGAGGTAAAATGGCTTGTTTCTAATTAGAAATATTATATTAATTACTTGTGAAACTATACTTACACTTTATTATTGTCATTGGTAAAATCAGGGATTAATAATATGGCAGCTAATGTTCATGATTGTTGGAATGGTTTATCAAATTGGTTCGAAGATGGTCCAGGAAATTATTCATCATTGTGTGATGCATTCAAAAAATCTTTTTTTACAGAACCAAGATATAACAATAAGAAGAATTGGCGAAATAAGCATAATGGTTTAACTTATGTTCAAGCAATAAAAATTCTTGAGGCTAATGGTTTTGAAATTGAATTTTATAAAGATGAGAATGGTATAGGGCATTTGGAAACTCGATATAATCATAACCTTCTTCATCATCAAGAAAAAGAACATTTAAATACAATTGAAAGAGAAGATTCAACGATTAAAATAATAAATCAAAATGCTGCAAATAATAATCAAATAAATTTTAATTTCAAGCCCACAATAAACACTCCTCAATTATCATCAAAAATGCCATCACCACCTATCAGTAATATTTGTAGTAGCAGTAACACCAATAATAAGGAGAATCCTGATATAGAATTGCTTTGCAAAGCATTACCAAATGATTCAGAGAAAATCATCACATTGGACTCTTTATATCCATATGCATCTTTTGGTCATGATATGATAGTTGGAGATTTTAATGGTGATGGTATTGAAGATTTAGGTAACACGCATATATTTTTTGTTATAAGTAAATATTAATTAATATATATAATAATAATAAAATATTTTATGTTATATATAGTGATTAGTGCACCTTATTATAGTAATGATCCAATTGCTATTCATTTGGGAGCAATTTTCATATTTTACGGCAAAAAAAACAATCAACAATCATCACCACCAAAAACTTTATCATATGATATTATTGACACAGCTGATCAAATTATACAAGGGCATGATTTAATATCAGAGTCACGTTTTGGGTGGTCATTGGCTGTCGTAGATATGAATTCAGATGGGATAGATGATTTGGCCGTTGGTGCACCATCTTTTGGTGCTAAAGATTTAGCATATACTGGCAAAGTTTATATATATTTCGGGAGTAAAGATGCCAAGAAGCTATCAGATGTTCCAGACATTCAAATTCGTACCTCATCAAATACTGTTAAAGATAATTTACAAATTGAAGGATTTGGTTACGTTTTAGCGTCTGGTGATATTGATAATGATGGTTATAAAGATTTAATAATTGGGTGTCCTCACTGTGGAATGTATAATATAACATATTTGGTACTTGTAACATTTTATGTTTATGTTTATGTTTTTACGTTTGTATTTAAATTTATACATTTGTTTGCATTATTTACATTATTAATGTTTATGTTTACTTCATATTAGTATACACATTCACATATAGGAGCGATTTTTGCATTCTTAAGTTCAAGTAATCATCAAGGGAACATTTCAAGACATGATAATGATTGGCAAAAGCTTGGCCCAGCAAAGCAAGCTTATGAATGGTTTGGATCAGCTATAGAAGTAGTTAAATCACCTAATAATAATAGTAACTCCATAATTGTAGTTGGAGCACCAGGGTATGGTAATAAGAAACAAACGGTTGGTAAAATATATGGATTTGAAATAATTAGTACTACCAACAAAATTATTAAATCTTTTGATAAATTTGATTTGAGTGGGACTAGTGAATTCCAGGCATTTGGAAGGTAATTAGTCCAAACATATATTTATATATATATATACTAAAAAATAAATATGAGGAGAAGAATAACAATAATGATTTTTTTTTATAGTTTAATAATTTCAGGCAATTTCTTAAATAATGGAAAGAATTACATCCTTACTACTTCAAAATCAGAGGTACCATTAAATGATCATTGAATGATGTTTTATTAATATTTATTTAGGTTGATAGCAAATTAATCAAAATATATTTACAATATACAATAGTCGTATAATGGACTGTTTCCTGGTTACAAGATATGGCAAGCAGGTGCAGTGAGATTATTAGATTTGGATTATATTAAACAAGGAGCTTTACTATCTGATGAAGTAATGAAAATTGGAAATGGGTTATTATTGATCAAATATGGGTCAGAAAGTTCATCACATTTTGGTAGTTCGGTATATTGGGATGAAATTGATAGATTGTTATTTGTTTCGGAACCATTTACATTTTTGGGTAATTATAAATATTCGAGTTTGTTTAATATTTGGAAAATAAAAAAATTAATGTACAATTTTTTTCTGATCAAATTATAGAATCAGGAAGAGTTTATAAATATGCTATAAGTACATCATTATTTTACAATGATAATAATGTATCATCATCGCCACCACCATCATCATCATTATTACATAGTGAGAGTATTGAAGTCATTCCTAAGGAATGCATAAATGGACGACAACAACAAACAAGATTTGGAAGTAAAATAATAAAATATGATTTTAATGGGGATGGTAAAAAAGATTTGTTGATTACTGCCAAGCATTCAAGTACTTCCTCAAGGTATTTATAATTATAATGATATTGATTATTATTAATTTGAAAAAAATCAATTTATTTAACTTTTAATTAATTGATTTTTTAGATTGGGAGGTAGTGTTATGATAATTTTGAACTAATCTTAACTTTTATAATTAGAATTTATTATTTTATTAAAAATTTAATTTATTTAAATTATTATTCCCTCTATTTATTTTAGAATATGTAGATTATTTTTTTAATAAAATAAAAGAATGAATCATTATTAATGATTTAATAGTGTTGTTCAAATGTACTAACAGATAAATTATAAATCTTTAAAGCCGTTGCAACCACACTATTAAAATCCGATAAGAAATGACAGTTAAATTAACAAATAAATAGATAAACTGTTAACTTATTTTTTAATTCACCTTGAATATCTTTTGCTGGGTCAACATTACCATTTGGTTTTACACCAAATGTCAACAAAATATTTCTGAATCCTCTTCACCTAAAAGTCTTTTAATTTCCAATTCTTCCCATACAGCAAATGCCCTTCTAAAAAATGTATGCGAATATACAAGTAGATATTTTTTATTATTATTTTGAACTGCATTTATTCTATTATAAAATTATAAACAAAATGATTCATTTGTTCTTTATGCATCTATACTATAAACAAATTTACATTCATATTTTTCTTACGTGAATTATTGTTTTCATCATCGTTAATATCTTTTGATAATTTTTGATTTTTTTGATAAATGTTTAAAACCTTATTAATTTTACTAACAAGTAGTACATTGATATTTCTATTATGGCTTCTATATAATCGACTCTGTCATGAGCTGAAAGGTAATTCATCGAACCGTCCATCTTTCCAGTAATATTATTTACAACTTTCAACATTATTGGATGATTTGGTGTTAATAATGATTTCAAGAAATCTTGTAACTTTGTGATGGATGATGTAAATTTTCAAGTTTTGGCATTTTGGAATCATAGAATCGATGAGTAAAGAAATCAGTAAACATTTGGTAAACTTGTCTTGGATTTTTATGTTTTTAATAATTTGTAAATTGTTTTCTCGCGATAACCTCGTAAATGGACGTTTCTTTTTATAAATT
>CAJVPN010000912.1:0-19853 GCA_910592215.1 Entrophospora candida
TCTCACGTGGATTTTTTTTCAAGGAAATTGATCGGCATTTTTTTAGAACCGGATTTACTAATAAATGATCACGTGCTGGACTGTATCCTTAATAATAATAATAATAATAAAAGGGATTTCAGTAAGATGTATATAATGAAATTTCGGTATAAAGAGGTAAAAATTATAAAAAATTTTTTTGATGGATTTCGTTCGGTAAATCGAGGTTAGTTATATAGTAATTATTTTGTATTGTATTACGACAAAAAATGGTCTATATTAATATTAATATTAATATGTTCATTATACAAATCAAATCTGATCTTGATATGTAATTTGAGTTTAGTAAGCGTGTGTCACTACTATTACAAATTTTTTTTTGTTATTTTATATATAAATATAAAAAATAAAAAAATGTAAAAAAGTTTTTAATCAATTTAGTTAGTAAAATAAATATGGTATCAAATAAATCTGATTTTCAATCGTCACCACCACCACCGTCATCATCTTCTTCTTCTAATGGTTCTACCATAAAAAAATCTAGTGTTAAAAATGGAAATTCTATAATTCATTTTGATAGCATTGAAGAGGCATTAAAAGATTTTGGTAAAAAAATTAAAATTCTTTGTATAAAAACAACACCAAATTAATTTTTATTTATTTATTTTAGCTGAAGGAAAATTTGTTTTAGTTGTTGATAATGAAGAACGTGAAAATGAAGGTGATTTAATAATCGCAGCTGAAAAAGTAACAGCTGAAAAAATGGCATTTATGATTAAATATACAAGGTAATAAAAAATATATAAAAATATAATTGCAAGTTTTATTTAGTAGCACATTATTCTAACACTGGTATTATTAAATATAGTGGATTAATATGTGTACCAACTTCACCTGAAAGATTAGATCAACTTGAAATACCATTGATGGTACCCAATAATAATACTGAAAAATTAAAAACCGCATATACAATATCTGTTGACTATAAACATAGTTAAGCATCATATTGATTGTATATATGATCTATTTATATTTATAATCTATTAAACAGCTATTAAAATAATATTTATTTTTATAATCATAATCATAATGATTATTATTGTTAGATACTACAACAGGTATATCAGCACATGATAGAGCTTTAACTGCTAGATGTTTGGCAAATCCTGTTATAACAAATCCTAATGATTTTAATAGACCTGGTCATATATTTCCATTAAGATATACTCCAGGAGGTGTTTTAAAAAGGATAGGACACACTGAAGCATCAATTGGTAAATTTCTGAATCAATCTTTCTCTCTCTCTCTTTTCCCTCTCCTCTCTTCTATCAATTTAACTCTTTTCAATATTTAGATTTATGTAAATTGGCCAGATTACAGCCTGTTGGTGTTATTTGTGAATTAGTTAAAGATGATGGATCAATGGCACGTCGTGATGATTGTCGTTTATTTGCTGATGAGCATGACTTGAAATTGATTACGATTGATGATCTGATTAAATATCGTTTAAAAAATGGACATTTAGAAATTTAATATTTTTTATTATTTATTTATTTAATTTTATAATTTTTATATATAAATCACTGAAGAATCCTGTCTATCATGTTGTGCGTGAATTTGAAATCTGTGTGAATGTCAAATTAGTCAATCAGAACTTTGTATCCAAACACCCTACCCCAAAATTTTTAATTATAAATTCACAGACGTATTCATATGGATTTTTCTTGATATAGAAATAAATTTACTTGTTTGTTTTATTATTATAAAAATATTAGAGTTGTTGAGATATGCTTTTAATGGTAGTATTGGATTAAAGGAATAAAAAATATCGAAAATATTATAATACACCCAAAGAACAAAATTCAAGTTAAAAAATACTCAATTTCGTTACAAATTATTTCACGTAACCTAGCCGAATCTACTACGTATTCAAGTTTCTCTTTACACATGCATAATTGAACCAATAATTACTTATTGCTCCGTGTACCATTAGTTTCGTGTTATACTGTTGTACGTGAAAATAATTCGCGATTCACATGTGAAATTCAAATTGGCCAATCAGAATTTCACCCCACTACATAATTTCACATACAACTAAAAAATTTTAGATCGTTTGATCAACATTTTTTTTAAAAAAAAAGTCATTTCAAATACAGTAATTGATGACAATGATGAAGGTTTGACTAAAACAGAATTGAAGGCACAGATAGGAAAGACGTGGGGTCGAGATAAAGGTATTGCAAATTTTTTGTTCAAAATATCGAGTTAAATTTAAATTTAAATTTTTTAATTTCCTAATTTCATAATTTTACGTGCTTGAATGTATAGATATAACATATATTACTGTATTATGTTCAGCAATTATAATTATTTGTTGTCCAATTCTTGTGTCATTGTTTTGGACCATTTGTACTCACTATCAATGTTCATTTTATGAGCCATTTCACCTTTTTGTAATGATTGAATTTTCCAAGGAATCTTTTAATGATTATTTTCTACAGAAACTACCAAGTTTTTCATGGGAGGGACTGCAGATTTATTTTGGATGGCTGATTTTCCAAGGATTACTTTATGCATTTTTACCAGCCAAAATTGGTTATGGACAACAAACACCAGCAGGACATATTCTACCATATAAAGTAATTTTATTATGATGACTAATAATTTTTATATTATTCATAAACACAAATATAATTAAATATAGGTGAATGGGCTTTTGGCATGGGTTATAACACATTTGATCTTTATTTTTGGAGCATTTTATTTTGAATTATGGAAAGCATCAATTATCCATGATAAATAGGGAGAATTGTTTGTAGCAGCAAATATCTATAGGTTTTTCCTTACATTCTTTGCTTACATCAAAGCATATCACATCCAGAAGATCGTAAATTTTCTGGCAGTTTTATCTATGATCTATTGATGGGTATTGAGATGAATCTAAGATTTGGAAAATATTGGGATTTCAAACTGTTTCATAATGGAAAGGCTGGAATAATTGCTTGGACCCTAATAAATCTCTCATTTCCTGCCGCTCAATATAACAAAATTGGTATTATATTAATTTTTTGGGATGATGGATTTGATCATATTAATTACTATACATACCCATATTTTGCATGTGTATATATTTAGGGTATGTAACAAATTCAATGATTTTATTGAATTTTTTGCACTTGGTTTATGTTTTGGATTTCTTTTATAATGAAGATTGGTATCTTGGAACAATTGGTAAATATTCTGTTACATGCATATAATCAATATATATATATATAAATATAAACATAATATGTATGCGTGTATATAAATATTAGATATTGCACATGATCATTTTGGATTTTATTTATCATGGGGTGATACTGTATGGCTTCCATGGATGGTAAGGCTTTTAATCTTGTATTTAATTATAATGATTCTATTATTTCATACACATGCCTATATAAATTTTATATCTGGGTAGTATACAATACAATCACATTATTTAGTTAGAAATCCAGTAGATTTGCCTTGGGTGAATTTCTTTGTTATTCTATCAACTGGATTGACAGGATATTATATTTTTAGAGCAGTCAATCATCAAAAAGATATTGTAAGAAAAACCAATGGTAATTGTAAGGTTTGGGGAAAACCAGCCAAAGTTATCAAAACACAATATTTAACAAGTGATGGAAAAATCCATTCAAGTCTTTTACTTGTTAGTGGATACTGGTGCAAGTATTAATTATAATAATGTTGACAATTAGAAGGGATTCATTTAACAAAATTTTTCTCTATGGGAAAATCAATAAAAACAGGAATTTCACATCATTTCAATTATGTTGGAGATTTATTAATTTCTTTTGCTATGTGTCTTACCTGTGGATTTAATCATTTATTACCTTATTTTTATATAATCTACATGACAATTTTGCTGGTTCATTGTATTTGAAGAGATGATACATGTTGTAGGGGTGAGTATGGTAAATACTGGGAAGAATATGGGAAGATTGTCAATGTCAATGGAAATTATTCCCGGTGAGATTTTTTAAAAATTGTATTTTTTTGAAGATATATTTATTAAAGAAATTTTTATTTATTTTGGATTATTTAGTATATATATTGATGGAATGTGATGTGTGATTGGTGGGTTAATTGAGGTGAGTTAATTGATTTATGTATGTGATGGTGTATTTTACTGCATTGAAAATTATTATTTTTTATAAAAAAAAAAATAGAAATTTATAGAAACATTAAATAAGAAAAGCCTTTTTACAAATTAATATAAAATAATGACTATGTTACAAAAAAAAAAAATAAAAAAATATAGTTAAAATCTAAATTTTTTTAGAAAATTAAATCTATTTGATTTTTTATCAAAAGCTACAGTAGATCCACTCATTCCATCATCAAAAGAATCTTCAACATTTAATAAATTTTTATTCTTATTATTATTTTCATTATCTGTTATTTTAATTGTATAATCACTATTCCTTATTGATGGTGTTGTTGATCTATTAACTGTAGGTGAATATAATATTTTTGGTGTTGATGAAACATTACTATTATTACTATTATTACTATTATTACTATTAATCATATTGTTGTTGTTGTTATTAATGGACGGTGATGGAGTATCATTAATTTTTGCCGGATAAAATATTAACATTAAAGAGACAAATACAACCCAAATTGAAAAATTCAATTGAACCATAAGTAGATCTGCATAAAATTTGGTGATATTTAAATATTTGGCTGTTGTCAATGCATCAATTGATAACGCTGTGAGTGATGCTGATCCTGAAAGCAATCCCAATGTTAAATATTGATTCATATACTATTATGAATAAATAAATAAATTAATTGATTATGACAATTTTTCCTTAAAGGAAACAAAATAAAATTAATTATTAATGCTTACTCTGAAATAATTTAATTTACTGAGAACATTAACTGTTGGATTTAGGCGTCTTGTGTGCATTAATAGTTTTTTAAATCTATAATCAGATCTAAACCCTAGCAATGCAATTATCAACATAATTATACCATATGCAAATTGTGGTGCAAGCTCGGAATTTAATTGATTTGACGAGAAACAAAATTGTAATGTTGGGAAGAGAATTGCGCTGCATATTGAAAACAAAATATATGATTTAAATTCTAGAATGATTTGGAAAAAGTCAATTATTAGCTATTTAATTAATAATTTTTTTTTTTTTTTAATTTTCTAAGTCAATTTTTTATTTTTTATTGCTTACCAAGACTTCCCATAAATGATGATCTTGTCAAACTACTTGCGAGATAATTCCAAAATGATTGTAATAAAAATAACAAGCAACTAAAAAAATCCAATTGAGCCAATTAGTTAGTCAATCAATCAATCAATTAAATAATAAAATTATATATAAAAGCGTATTTACGTTTGGACACTGAGATTGGCACAAAGAACGTAATTTATTGGCACAACAAAGTCTTGATTTTTTTTGCTCCAATATGGTTGAATTTTCGGTCTGTATTCACCTGGATTAAAAGGGTCCGGTAAATATCCTTCTTGATATTTTATAACTACTATTGAAATATCATATATTGCTTCCAATGGACATATTAACAACAACAATAATGTTATTACCGATTTCTAAAAAAATATAACAAAACGAAATTTTTTTAATTAATTCAAAATTTCTACGAGGTATTTATCATATCATTATCATTATCATTATTATTATTACCAATTCGAATCTTTTAACACGATTCCACCGCAATGATGCAAACCTATCAATAAACCAAACGTGTTGTAAAAACCAAAGTGAAGTATATGCTGTGGACATTGCACGAGCTTTTCAAAAAAAAGAAAATTAAAATTTGATTATTATTATTGAAATTGTCGTGACCATGTTGAAAACGAATTTAATGAAATTTTAAACTTACATAAGTATGAAAAATCACTTGTATGAGTCATCGTATAATGATGGTGTGATGAAATTGAAGAAGTCGATGATTGAATCCCGGATTGGTAAGAGGAAGAGTAAATGAATGTGTATTTATTTAAATAATAATATTAATAGTAATGATTTTTAATTTTTTTTCTAATTTTTAATTTTTTTTCAAAAAAAAAAAAAAAGAAATTTAATTGAAGAAATAATAAAAAAATTTTCACTTCTTAAATTCATGTTAAATATTCCAATACTTTTGTAATATATATATATAAGAATAAAAACGAATTTGATGAATTCCTTCTTGAACAAAAAAGGCCGAGATACTGACTGACTTCCATTATTATGTGTTACTGTTGTGCTGAAAATGAAATTTATGTGAATTTGCAATTCACGTACGTGAAATTCAAATTAGCCAATCAGAATTTCATATCCAAACACCCCACCCCAAAATTTTAATAATTTCACATAGTTTCAATTTCACATACAACAACATTACCCAAATATATAAATAAATATGATGCATTGTAAAATTAGAACAATGTGACAAAATCGTCACACACATATTTTTGATGTAAAAGTAGTCAGCCGTTATAATGAATTAAATTTTGTTGCTTAAAATAGAGGTGAAAAAAATGACGACGATCTATTTTTAATTTATTTTGAATTTTTACGTGTTTACGGAATTGACATTTCTGATTTTAATTTAATTGATATTGATGCAATTGATCTAAAATTCCGTCAATCTACTTTATTAACCAAATTTAACCAACAAACTTATCAAAATATTATTTAAGAAGTAAATAAATCCCATATTAAAAAATATAATTGGTTTCGCTTTGTTTTTATTTTATTATTTTTTAATTTTAATTTTAAAAGGAAAATATATAATAAAAGGAATATTGGTTTTACTTGTTGGTTATTTTTTGAGATAATGACAATTGGTCAACTTCAAATACTAAAACAAAAATTTTTTAAAGTTTTATTGTTCATGACTCAAGTTTCACAACTTATCGGTTAGTTTTTTCTTAAACTAAAACAGCATTTTGAAAATTCCAAATTTTGTATATAGAGACTAAATGTGTTTTTCGTACTACATAATTCATTATCAAATTTGACAAACCTACCTCGGTTACACGACAAGGTTTTTTAGATGATCCGCACTTTATCAGGATTTTTATAATTTGAATCATGAATTTATTTCGATTGGCTGACACATAAATTACCAACACTGTTATGAACACGGCATCTTTATTTAATTCGCAATTCGTGATAAATGGAATAATTACGATAAATTGTATATTGGCTCTGTGACCAAAATTTCAAAAAGCTGGAAGAAAATAACTAACCTGTATTGAATGTAAAATACCTTATGAATGTTCTAACAAAATTTATAACAAAAAGTCCAAATTGTTCAGAAAAAGCTGAAAAGATATTGGAAGACGATATTATTAGAAATGAACAACAAAAACACAACAAATAAAATAAATAAAATTACCAACGATGGAATTGAAGTATTCTTTTTAAAATACTATTGTTTCTAAAGATTGGAAATATCAATTAATTCAACCTCAAATGTTAAGGAAGACGTATCACAACCCAAAGTGGTCGAAGTAAGAAACAACAAACTATTAAAAATAATAAATTTGGTAGTGCAACAACAACAATCTCAAATTTTTCACAAAAAATGCCCGAATGATATATCATACAGCCCAAAGTGGTTAACAAAAAAGAGTTCAAGTTTTCTTATTATTAACTCTGCATTTTACTGTCAATAGTCAGAATCTTGAATCGTTTTTTAATCTTAGAAATTTAGAATGACAAAAGGCCCACTTTAATTGTAAATCTTGTTTCAGTGAGTGAGATAAAGCCATATTCACAATATGGGGTAGAATGGAGAACAAAAGAGATACCAGTCTTTGAAGCATTGTAATCTAATAAATTATAATTTGTTGTCATCATATTTGCTTTAGTGTTATTAATTCTATTATTATATTTAAAAAAGATAAGTTTATTGAAAAATGATATAACAGTTGATTTATCATGAACAGACAAGGGTATTTGAATATATAATTAGAATCATTATTTAAAAGAATTTTATTGAGTATGAATATATTTAAATTTATATAATAATTAATATTCTAGTTTATATTACTGCTATTAATATTACTTACTATTGATACACTACTATTAGAATAAGAATTGTTACGCGACCATTATTATAATTATTTGTATTAGATAACTGGTAAAAATCAAATTTTACTTGCAGTAAATGTTTGTTAAGATGCACGGACGACTTAGGTTATATGAGGCGTGCTCCATATAACGCTCCATTTTCTTCAATTAACTTTGATTTTTCAACCTGAAAAATTTTTTTGTATCACGTTATTAATTCATTTGTAACGGTGTTTAGAAATTCCATATTTGGTCTGGAAAATTTTCCGTTTGATCTGCGCACCATATTAATATTAATAAAGTCATTAATAGAATAATGTCTGAAGAACAAATAAATAGCAAAGAAAAGCCTACAGTTATCGCTTCATCTTCTGAAGTTACTAGTGTTGATGGTGGTAGTAGCAGCAATAGTAATGATAATAATAATAATGATAATAAAGAACAAAAAAATTCAGAAATTACAATTATAAAAGAAAAACTTGCTGCTGGTAAAGTCGCAAAAGATAAAGGAAATGAATTCTTTAAAGAAGGAAAAGTTAAAGAAGGTTAGTTGTTGGCTTTTTTGGTCATTAATAATTATAATTAATTTTACTTTTATTTATTTATTTTTTGAATTTAGCATCATTTCAATATCATCAGGCAAGTCTCAATTTTTTGTTTAATTACAATTTGTTGAAAATGCCTTATTTAATTTTTTTTTAATTTGGTAGTAATTAATCAATGTTAATTGCTAGGCTTTGTTTTATATAAATGGTTTACAAGTAACTAAAGACTTTGGGATTTTTCGTAAAGATCTACAAGAAGATGATGATCAAACAAAAAAAAATCCATTACAAGAAGATATTAAGAAAACTACCAGTATAATATATAGTAATTTGGCTGGTAAATATATATGATCTTTAAAATCCAATTTATTTAGATAAACATATTATTATAATGATGACAATGATGAGGTAATAATATAATGAATAATAATAGCATGCGTTCTTAAAAATGAAAATTGGAGTAAAGCTATTGAATATACACAAAAGGTAATCATATTATTATTGATATTATTTTTAATGATGAATGGATGAAAAAATCTAATTGTTTAATTATTTTTGGAATTAGGCCTTAAAAAATGATCCTGATAATATAAAAGCTTTGTACAGACGTGCTCAAGCTTACATTGGTGATGGTAACACGGATAAGGCCAGAGAGGATTTGAATAAATTGACTGAGAAAGATCCTAATGGTAAACAAATATAATAATAATAATGATGATAATAATAATAATATAAAAAGTTAGATAATAATAATAATAATAATAATAATAATAATAATAATATGACTTTATAGAACCAGGAACACAAAGACTATGGAATCTTCTCAAACAAAAAGAAAAACAACAAGAGGAAAAACAACGTAAAGATTTTAGAGGAATGTTTGATCGTATGAAAAAAGATGAGGAAAAGGAAAAAACTGAAAAAGATGCTTCTAATAAAACATCAGAAACAAAGCAAATTAAACCATCATCAAAATCATCACATAATGAAAAAATAAAATTAAACAAAGGCGAAAAAAGTGCCATAGAAAAACAACTGGAAGCAAAATTAAGTGAAAACGAAGAGCCCAGAATTGTAGAGCTTGATGATTAATTATCAAAATATTATTATGTTGTAGCTAAATATAAATAAATATATATTTCGTGCATGTATGTTAATAAAACATTATATTGTAATTTAATTCGTTCATAATAAACAGTTGATTGATTGTAATTTCTTTAAGTCAGTAATAATTATTATTATTATTAGAAAAACAACATTTTTTTATTAACAAGATTAATTGTTTTTGATGAATAAATATAAATTATTTTTTTAATTAATTGTTTATCATATCGTATACTTACACTTAACATAATTGAAAACCATTTAGGATTATCATTTTTTATTTGCAAGCCCAGATCTGAAATAAGCAATATCACCATCTTCAAAAATATAATCTTTTCCTTTTTGTAAATATTTACCAGATGCCTTTACTGCACTTTCTGTCCCATGTTCTTTTAAATCATCAAACTTCATAATTTCTACCAAAATAAATCCTTTCTCAAAATCACCATGAATACTATAATTATATAAATACAAATTTGATTAATAATTATATTATATTATATAATAACATATGTAAATTAATTAATTACATACACTCCAGCAGCTTTTGGTGCTTTTGTTTGTTTCTAATTAGATATATGTAAAAGAAGCAATAAATTAATGAAATGTTATAAATATAAATTCATCACACTCAAACAAATAAAAATAAAACCAAAATAATAATAATATTTACTCTAATTGTCCAAGCTCTAACTTCATCAGGACCACATGTGAAGAAATAAATTAATTGTAATGCTTGATATCCTGCAACAATGATTTTTGGTAGAGCGGATTGAATTTCTAGCTCCTTTAATAAATTATCCTTTTCTTCTTTTGTTGGTAAAAGTGAAAGACGATGTTCAAGCGACACACTCAATGGAAGTAATAAATCTCCTGGATTATTTTCATCAATCCAAGACTTTATTTTTGGCAGCCTGATTTACAACAAAATACCATTATTATTATCATTAATGATTTTTAAAAAACCCCTATAAATTTTTCTTTAGTTTACCATTTATTTTTTTTACGAATATAATCTTTTTCACTCAAGTTTACCAAATAAATTACAGGTTTTGCAGTAAGCAAATGTAAAGAATTAATGATTTCAACCTGTTGTGAATTTCTCTGTTAATATTTACATATTATATATATTATATAAATGAAAAGTGTGTATTATATAAATCACCTCTTTATTATTCCAATTTGCTTTTCTAACATCTTTGTTATCTTGAACAGTTGTTAAAATTTTTTGTGTAATTTCCTACAAAATATTATAATATATAAAAAATCAAATATAAATAAATGTAAATATAAATAAATAAATTTATATTAATGTTATTTATTACCAATTCTTCTTTTCTAGCTTTATCAGCTGTACCTCCACCTTTTCCAATACGTGCAACATTTTTTGATAACTCTTCAACTTTTTTACCCAAAAATTCCTCATCTTTAAGACGAAGTTCATGGTGAATAATTTCTAAGTCTCTAATAGGATTAATTTCTCCTTCAACATGAATTACATCTTCTTCAGAAAAAGCTCCTAATTTTAATAACAAATACAAATTAAAAATAATAATAGCAACAATATTTAATATATTTATATATAATTTTCATTGATTTAAAGGATACGAACAACATGAAATATTGCATCTACAGCCCTAATATGACTAAGAAAGTTATTTCCTAAACCAGCACCAGTAGATGCACCTTTAACCAAACCAGCAATATCAATAACACTAAGATAGGCTGGCACCTTAGAAGCTGGTTTATATGATTCACATAACCAATCAAATCGAGTATCTGGTACTGCAACTCGTGCTTCTTCTGGATCTGTATAAATGATTATTATTGTTAATATTTTTCTTTAATTTTAAGATATTCACATAGATGTGTACCAACCAATTGTACAAAATGGATAATTTTCTGCTGCTACAGCACTATTTGTAAGGGCATTGAAAAAGGTTGACTTTCTGTAAAATATATATATATGTCAAAAATTTTTTTTCTATTATTTTCAGGTGCTCTTAATATATAATATAAAAAAAGTTTTTTTTATAAAAAAAAATTTTAAATGAAAAAGAGGCTCATTACTTATATCTATTATAAGAAATTTTATCAAATGCTAAAAAATAAAATAAAAGAAAAGAAAGAAAAAGTGACATACCCGACATTAGGTAAACCAACAACACCAATCTTCAAATTATTACTTGGCCTACCAAGCAGTATTTTCTCTTCTTTAACTACTTTTTTTGGTGGCATGTTTTTTTTAAAAAGTTTTAAGGTATAACTAAAAGTTCTTAAGATGTTATTATGTTTATTCTTATTTAGTTGAAAAATTAATTTTTTTTTCGCGAAATTACACCATCTCAAATTTAGAACAGAAGCTCTAAAGACCATCCATCATCAGCATAGTAAAGATTCCCTGATTTTGGTAATTATAGTTGTACAAACCTCGATAATCATTTGTCATGTGATTATTAATCTGACCAATAAAACAAATTTATTTACCAAATATTAAAAGTTAGGTCTTCAAGATGTTCTTGATCCATCAGCAGATCTAAGAAATGTAATCAAGAATATTCAAATATTTAATAATAATAAATATAAATATATATTATAAGAATGGGTCAAATCCAAAATCCAAATATTGTACAAATCAATGAAAGGGATTTTCATGATTTATAACCCCATGGCTTCACACATTGTGTTCAATGGGTTCAATGGGTATTGAACTCACTACCAATTCACATTTGCACAAATTAACACACAATTACTAACATTAAATTATATGGGGCATACTGTAACAAAACCAGACAAAGTGAACATTAGTGTTACTAAAGATTTCAGGAATCAAATTACATTTATCTCAAAGTGATTATCCGAGGGATCTACATGCATATTTTCTTATAGAGTAAATTGGAACAGAGTCCAAGGCTGAAGATACTGCCTTCAAAAGCCTATTCCAGGTATAGTCACAATTTTCTCTTGTACTTTTTAGCTGCACCCAATACATTTCAATAAATTTAATTGGGAATTTTTTTGTGTGATTCAATTGATCAACCATGTGATCACATGAAGTGATGAAAACTGTCACGTGATGTGCAAATTTTATTGCTTTTTTTTAAATATAAATACTCATTTTAAAATCTGGTGGGTTTTCTCAGATTTGGTGCACTATTTTTTTTTGCATTAACACTACTGATTTTAACTAATTGACAGTTCATGTGTAAAGAAGTGCATAAGCTGGAAAGAGGGAAGCAAAAACTCAAATATAAAAAGATTAATCCAAACTTTATTTCTGATCACTAGATCCTAAAAAAAATTACTAGAATAAATTTTTAAAATATCCTGCAATTAACTCTAATACTAAATTCAAATGATAAAAATAAATTAAGCCATAAATATATTTGACAATGTATTAAAGTAATTCAAAAGCATTTAAAATTTTTGTGAAAAAATCAGTTTTCATTGTGGTGTTCTGACTTCATTTAAATTAGGAGAATTGCATTCAGAGTTTTCTTCTTTTTCCTCTCATGTTTGTGGAATTTAAATCTTTGAACACTTCTTCAATTTCAGACAACTTCACCCAGGGTTGGCATTTTTAGGTGTCCAATCAATTTTTATTTGGATTTGTCCTGTCCAATTGTCCAAATGCCACAGTAACTATTAGTCCAAATTACCTAATACAGTAAATTGGACACAAATTGGACAATTGGACAAGGGGTATTTGGACAGATTTGCCAACACTGACTTCACCTGTAAAACTTTTAAATTAGTTGCATATTCATATATCATTAATCAAATAATGACATAATAATAAGTACTTCCAATTCTCTCAAGACATAATATAATTCTTCAAATAATAAACAATCATTATCTGATGAAGGTATCATTGTTTTATCCAATATTCCAAACAGATATATCCCATTTTCATACCATTGCATAGTGCAAGTGTGCAAAATACAGCTCATGATGTGTCCAATAAATATATAAGAAAAAGTCCAATATATAAATCTCCTTGTATCAGCACACAGCTCAGGGTTCTCAATTCTCTATATCAGGCCTCTATATTGGCACACAGCTCAGAGCCTACTCAAAACTCTATTGCGCAATTTTCTCTCTCTCTACAGTACTAATACTAAGTACTGCTGGCAAAAGCCTAAAATAAATAAATAAAATAAAAAGAATATATACAAGAAATATTTACAACTATACCACTTGAGGTGTCCCTACAAGCAGCATAGAACAATCAAACAGGGTGGGGGTTCCTAACTAATGATTAGTGGCCAGCCACTAATCATCAGAGAGGACCATGGAACAATTCACAATGGCTTTTCCTATTAACTATGCAAAAATTCGTAATAAGGTAAAATGTGTTTGTTTAATTATTAACAACGGGGGGGGGGGGTATTTATTCATAATAGATTATTATTAATGTTATTAACACGATCTACTTTTTTTCACTTGGTCTAAAACCAAGCCTTTTTATACCTCTTGAGGTATTACAAATAACATGACTTCTACTCTATTTTGTCCAATAAAATATGCTTATTAATCCTATTTTCTGTATTACTGGCTTGCTAATTGCTAATTACTAATCCTCTGACTCATAATTACTAATACTATGAGTCATTAATACAAATAATTTGGTTAATAATTCGAAGTAAATAATTATGTCATAAAATAGAAATGATATAATGATCTACATGTGTAATGTGGTGTGCAACCGTCGCAATAAATATAGAAAGATGATCGTTAATCGTGATGTAATATTTAGCGCATCACATGACTTCAGTAGTAAGTTCGTTCTAATTGGTCAATATTAATGGTCAATTGGTTGGTCCACGGTTTACAATCTCACAATAGCATAAATATTGATTTCAAATCCTATATTAAAGAAAAATTATCATTAGATAATAGATTTGCATATTAATATATGGTGCTAACAAAATAAACATGCCATACTGTGTCCAGCCATATATAATCAATCTTCTTCATTTATCATCATTTATATTTTTCCAATTCTTCAACATTGAATTTAATGAATCTCTCATTATAATAGAAAGCTTTACTTTATCTAGGAACCTTTTTTTCATGATGCAGCTGGCAGTCCAGATGAATCAAACCTTCACCAAAAAGAATTTCAGCTTTGATTGAACCTCTGATTAATGTTCCAAGCATATTTACCTTGCATCCAATTCTGCATTGCAGTAACTTCTAGTCCAAATAAGCGTCTATATCACAGCGGACTATAATTATAATGGATTTTTAAAAATTTTGCTTCACATTCACATTAAAATATAAAAACATAAAAATCCATTGTGGCAAGATCAGTAAATCTTGCCACAACGGGTTTTAAATAAATCTTCATTCATCCGCTGTGACAAGATTTGACTGTATTTAGTGAAGCTGGAAACACAATGACAGCCGAACGAATAAATCGAATCCGTTGTTATTTGTATTAAAAAAAAATGCAATGTATTGAAAATATTTTTCCTGAGGAATAAATAATTATTATAAATCAATGAATATTCAATGGATATTTGGCGGATATTCGGTGAATGACCAATTATCCGAATGTTGAGTTTTATTCACTGACCGATTATCCGGGTTTTGAGCTTTGTTGATTGACCAAGTACTCAAACATCCGGATAATCAACGGATACAACCACTACTTCATACTTCAAGGTCACTTAATAGTTTGGTTTTTTGAAAGAAAATGACCTATTTATAAAATTATACACACTTTGGCTCTATATTCCCTCAAGGAAAGCATCAGCTTCTCATTAAAATTACAATATGACGTAGCTCGATAAAGTGAATTTTTGCTATAATGGAACTTTTTTAGTTTACATTTATAAAATCAACCAATAACTTGATAAGACGAATACTATCGGTTTATCGAAGAAACTTTGTTTTACAAAGAAATGTGTGTTCTAAAAACAATTGAAACCTATGCTAACGAATAAAAAAAGACATTGCTATTTGTTTTAAAATTCGTTAGAAGTAACATTTTATTATATAAAAGTTAACGAATATATAAATTTTGATGGTATAACCTTTTAAACCAAATTTTTTAAAAATATATCAACTTCATTTTTATCAAGGACTACTTAATAAAGTGAATTTTCGAGCCTAAAACAAGTACATCGGGTTAACGAGTTCCGGCTATGTGCCCCACTGCTCTATTTCCTGATCAGAAACACGGAAGAACATAAAGCCAGTCAAATTCCCCATTCAGAACTTTGATATTAAATGAACCAACTTCATTATACTTACTGGGCCAACAAATTGTTTGAAGAAAGAGCAAACTTAGGCGGTTTTCCCATATATCCATCTTATTTTTTTAAAATTCAAGATTAAATAAATGCATACTGTATTTGCCCTTTCATCAAGAGCATCACATCACCACAAATAATTCTATTAATAATTGCTGTCAATAGATAAATTTTTTTGTGATCATATATATATATATAAAGATCTGATGAATCTTTTAATTAGATTCAATTTATAACATAAAAAAATAATTACATAAATTAAAATTTTGTTTATATAATAAATACAAGAAATTTATAGTTTAAAATCTATTGTCATATCCCATCCAATTTTAGGTCCATATTTTGGCAAAGCTTCTGCCACTGAACTTACATCTTTATCTCCACGACCACTAACACATAACAAAATATCTTGATCTTTTCGCATTTTTGATGCAAGTTCTAATGCATAATAGATGGCATGACTTGTTTCAAGAGCTATATAAAAAGTATAAATATTATTGTTATTATTGTTATTATTACTATTAATTATCATGATCCTTTAATTATTACCTGGAATAATGCCTTCAAGCTCTGACATTTTTTTGAATCCTATTAAAGCTTCTGTATCAGTAACTGCTACATATTGAGCTCGACCTGTATCTTTTAGCCATGAATGTTCAGGTCCTACTCCTGGATAATCCAATCCTGCACTAATACTATGTGTTGCTTTAATTTGTCCATTTTCATCTTGTAACAAATATGTACGTGTTCCATGTAATACACCTGGTGTTCCAACAGTTAAAGTAGCCGAGTGAAATTCCGTATCAATTCCTTTGTTTTTTTTTATTTTATAAAATATTGATGCTATTATTATTCTGTGAATTTCAAAAAAGATCCATTTAAAATCACATAATTAATTAATGCACCTACCATCACCACCAGCTTCAACTCCAATAAGTTTCACACTTTTATCTTCAATAAATGGATAGAATAATCCTATAGAATTGCTACCACCACCTACACATGCTAAAATAGCATCAGGTAATTTACCAGCTTTTTGCAACATTTGTTGTTTGGCTTCTTTTCCAATTATTGATTGAAATTCTCGTACAATAGTTGGGAAAGGATGGGGACCAATTGCTGATCCCACAAGGTAATGAGTATTATGAACATTCGTAACCCAATCCCTCATAGCTTCATTAATAGCATCTTTTAAAGTTTTACTACCTAATAAATACAAATATTTTTTATTTTATTTTTAGGAAAGATTAATTATGATTATTATAAAAATTAAAGATTAAAAGCCATCCATGTAACAACACATACCAGAATCTACAGGTATAACTTTGGCACCTAATAATCTCATTCTAAATACATTTAGAGCCTGTCTTCTAACATCTTCACTGCCCATATAAATAACACATTCTAATCCAAATTTTGCACAAACAGTTGCTGTAGCTACTCCATGTTGACCTGCACCAGTTTCTGCAATGATTCTTTTTTTACCAATATGTTTTGCCAAAAGTGCCTGTCCAATTGCATTATTAATTTTATGTGATCCTGTATGATTTAGATCTTCTCTTTTCAGCCAAATCCTTGCTCCACCAACATGTTCAGTTAATCGATCTGCACAGTGAAGTTTGGATTCACGTCCCATATAGTCATAATAAGATTCAAATTCTTTCTGAAATCCTGGATCATCTTTTGCCTCCTTGAATGCCTAGTTTTTTTGATATATCAAATAAATAATTAATTATAGGATCATCATCACCATCATCATCATCACAACAATCACCTTTTCTAATTCCATTAAACAATCAACTAATGATTCTGGTACATATTGTCCTCCAAATTCTCCAAAACGAGCACTTAATGTATGTATAGGTTCTTTCTATGTTTAAAATTTTATTTTTACATACTTGCATACAATTTTATAACAGATTGTCTTATCAATTGATTTAACTTACATTTATATTTTCTGTTTCTTTAGATTTTAAATCTTTTTGTTCTTCAGTATCATTTATAATATCATCAAAATTCTCAATTGCTAGAATTTAATGATTGATGTATTAGGATTAATTTTAAAAAAAGAAGTTCTATCAATTATATTAAATACATATATCATTCCCATACCTTTTTCATTATTTTGTACATTGCTACTAATTTCAGATGCAAATGCTTTTACAGCTTCAGCTCTTTTATTTTTTTCTAAGTATTAAAAAAAGACAGTTATATATATATACATACATACATTTTATATATGTAATATAGTTGTTTGCCATAATTGCCTTCTTAATAAATGATCATTTCCATATCTGTGATGCCATAATTAGTTTTTCATAGTTGTCATAATTATCTCTGTAATTATTTAACTCTTTAAGTCAAATGGCATATTAATATATGGTCATTCATATAGAGAATATTGAGGATCCATAATTATTCTCATAATCCAAAACAATTATGGCAAACAACTATAATATGTAATGGTTTATTTATTTGTTTATCTATTTACATACCAGCATTTTTCAATACATTCACTATTTTACTTCCAATTACTACACCATCTGCATATGATCCAACGAGTTTAAAATGATCTCTAGTGCTGACACCAAACCCAACAGCAAGGGGTAAATCTGTATACTTTCGTACACGATTTACCAAGTCTGGTAATTGTGCATTAATCGTTTTACCAGTTCCTGTTATCCCCATTTTTGAAACAATATAAAGGAATGAATCCGCAACATTTGATAAATATTTAATTCTTGCATCAGTTGTAGAGGGTGCTATAAGAGGAATATAACTTAAACTAACCATAAAAATAAAACAATAAGCTTATTAATAAAAAATTTTTTTTTTAAAAAATAGAATATGTATTATTTAGAAATTACCCATATTTTAAACAAAAACCTCTAAAATTATCAGATTCTTCTGGTGGTAAGTCAACTACAATAAACCCATTGACACCAACATCTTTACAAACTTTAACCAGTTTTTGTTCTCCATAAATTAATATTGGATTATAATATCCCATAAAAATTATTGGAGCTTTAAGGCCGCGAGAACGTGCAGAAGAGACAAAAGATAAACATTTTGTGATGTCTATATTATTTTGAAGAGCAACCTAGATACATAAATACAATTATTAATTATAATAATTTTTAAAGTATTTGTACAAATAACTATATAATTATACTTGATCAATAATTTACATTATTTGATTCTTGAATTGTTGGACCATCAGCTAATGGATCAGTAAAAGGCATTCCTATACAAATATATGTTTCGAGATGTTTTTATTATTGAAAAACCTCATTAATACAATATATATAGATATATATCTATTCTATCATACCCAGCTCAATTATGTCTGCACCACCAGATTCCAATCCAAGTAATATGTCAACAGTTTCTTCAGGGTCAGGATACCCTGCAGTAACAAAAGCAATGAAAACTGGTTTTTCTGTAAATATTATAACATTTCATATACATATAAAATAAAATTATGATTAATTTTTTAAAAATAAAAAGATATTAAATTAATTATTTTTTTTTTTTTACTTTGTTCATGACAATTTTTAAAAACTTGACTTATTGAAGTTGCCATGTTTTTTAAAAATAGATTTTTTTTATCAATATATAAATAATAAATAAATAATGATCTATCCAAAAAAGGAAATATTTAATTTTAAAAAATTGGAATTTTGTATTCAATAATTCAATAGCTATGACAATAGAAGATGACAAAAGCAATGAAATTAATTAATAATATTATTAAATTTATTATATGGGGCAGACTGCAACAAAACCAGACAAAGTGAACATTGGTATTACATAGGTAAACTCGATAAGTCGGACACAAATGGCTGGACATGGTGTCCGACTTATCAAGAGATCCGACTTATCAA
>CAJVPN010000913.1:0-19852 GCA_910592215.1 Entrophospora candida
CCTAACATATTGAGATAAGTTTCTTGACAAAGAAGTGTATTGTGATCCCAATGGTAGAAAGTTCTTTTATTAGATCTAGTTTTCTTTTTAAGGCATCTACTACTGCTTGTTAATCCACCATCCATTGCTTTAAGTTGAGCCATTAAAAATATGTCTTGTTCAGACTTGGAAAGAGCTTGAAAGGATTCCCTTAATGCTGCAAATTGTTCCTTGGGAATTCTTGAAGAACAACCACAATTACACCCTTTTTCTAAAAAAAATCAATTGCTTTTTGATATTCATTAGAGCCATTGTATTTGTTATTTTCATTACTACTTTTCATATATACACTTATCCCTATATATATAATTTTATGTTCACTTTGTGGGTTTTTATAATTAATTTAAAAATTGAAGGGAAATATATGAATGGAATTAAACTTAGATGAATAATAGGCAAATTATTTAAAAGATATGATTGCTCAGTAATTTGTGAAGAGAGACTGAAAAATTTGGTCAGCTGGCCCCATGAAAAATAATTATGGCAAACAACTATAGGAGAGAAATTTTGTTTATTTCCATCAAAAAGAAAAAATTACAGATATTAAAGCACCCCTATATTTTTCCAGAATGATGCACAGCAGACTAATTATAATAACAATTAAATCCTACTCACACCTATTTTTAAGGCCACCCATGTAGGAATCGGTTATGCTCAGTGTTAACTTTTTCACTTTGTCCAACAGTTATAACTTCATATGTGGTAAAATCCTTGCTCACAATCCAAATAATCTTAATCTCAGTACCAGCCTGGTAATTATAATGCATTGGAAGCTCAGTACAGAGAATAACCAAGTATGCTTCACTTGGATCAATGCAAAACATGTAATCTTCAGCCTGGTTGACTCCTTGAACAAGTGAATCATAATCAGTTGCCTCAACCTTCAATTCCATCAGAATCTTGCAACCATTTCGAATAAGAATGTCCAAATGTTTGTTTCCCATTTTGTCCCTCTCTTTTGCCTTTGGGAAGATAAGAAATTCTTTATCAATAATTGGTATGCCATTATTTGTACATTGCTGACAAACTGTTTGCAAAATGTGTTGTAATGTTGAAAATAGTTCAAATTGGAAAGTGTATTCAGCAACACCTTTCTTGGTTTGTACTTCTGCTGCTGTTAAAACTTTGTTTCGAAACATTGAAACAGCATGAACTATAAGTTTGAATATGTCTATTTTTTTGTTTTCTGTGATAAGTTCCACAACTCTATGTGATGCATATGACCGATGAATCACACAATGCATGAATATCAATTGTCGAATTAAAGTTGAGGAAAATTTAAGTTCATATCTGTTTGTTTGGATAAGAACACCAATTGTAAGAAGATGATGTAATCCACTTTTCTCTTCTAGTGAGGGTTCATGTAGCTCATCACCAAACAAGTATTTTCTCCATAGTAATGTTCTTGCAATTTCTGCTTTAGGACTATTTTCCTTCAAGCTTTCAATCACTTTCAGGAATGCATTTGATACCAATGCCCTGTTAAGCAAATTTTCAGCTGCAAATTTCTTCCAGTCTGCCAATCGAATCTGTGTTTTCCCCCAACATACCTCATCAATCAACCTGTCACCACAAAAACTGGTCAAACCTGGATGTCCATTTGTTTGATCATATATGTCTTGTCCAATTTTTTCATATTCCATGCACAGCTGTCTCTCTTCTGCAGCCTCTTTAAAAAGGTTTATGACATCTTTTTCAGTAAAGTGACCTATCCACAATGAGTCAGTGATGTTAAATGGTGATGAATAATAATCTATTTCACTTGATTCTTGCTCAGTTTTGAGTGATAATGTTGAATCGAGGAGTGTTATGTCAAATGTTCCAGCACCAATGAATGAGTACAGCATTGACCTATTTCTGTTCTCATCAACATGTTTGGTTAAGCATGAATTTTTCAATCCTCGTAATCCTGAGAAGAATGATTCCTTTGCTTTTGGGTTTTGATAAAGCCTGTTAAATTCATCAATTATTAGTATCACCAATTTTTTGAAATACTCTGATGTAAACAAATGCTGGAATGCTACTTTCTTTTCTTCTGCTGAAAGTTTCTGAATAGTATCTATGTCAATTGAAATTGGACTCTTTTGTGCAATCTCCCTAAACAAACTATCCCAAAAAGTATCCACTGTAGTAAGATCTAATCCAAATTCAAAGGAAAGTGGAATCACTATAAAACCATTTTTGCAATGTTGACGAATGACTGATGATGTAGAACATGTTGCACTCCAACCATTGGAAGCTATTTCATAGAAGTGTTCAAGATGAGTGGACTTTCCAGATTGTCGATGACCATGTAAAAGCAAATAAGTGCCACGTTCAGCATGGTATAAGAGGTCTGGCATGCTTAATTTGTGCACAGAAACATGAAAATCATCCTTTGTGACAGGACCAGAGATCCTGAAATTTCGTGTGTGAAATCTTTTCACTGGTCTTACTGCTTCTTCTTCCCTTAATCGTTTTGTTTGTTTGGGTACTATATATTTTATAATACAAAGAAGGCAGCCCAAAGAATATTTTTCATTTTATAAAAAGGAAAAACAGAAGTCAGTCAATGTTGTATACAATATACCAAATGATCATACAAGCAAATAAACAAATAAAACGAAATGGAATGAACGAAAAACAATTTTTTTTTTTTTTTACACATTTTGTTCATTACCTTCCCCCCCTCCAAAGTCAGCCGATTTTTTTTGCAAGTATCGCACTTGCTCTCCCCAATCTTTCTTCTCCTTCTCTAATTCCTTCAACTTTCCTTCCAACCTTTCCTTCTCTCCTTCATATTTTTCCACTCCTCCCTCCAACAATTCTTCCAACCTCTTTTCTTTTCCCTCTTTCTTGAATTTCTCCAACTCTGCTTCCGCATTCACCAATCTCTCTTCTGCCTTTTCTTTATCTGCTTTAATATCATTGTAAGTTGCCATTTTTTAAGATTAAAAAAGTTTAAAAAATTAATTTTATAAAAAAAAATTTTTTTTTATTGATTTAGATCAATCGCGGATTTCTAAATAACAATTTAATTTATTATTATTAATATTATTAATATTATTGATATTATTGATATTATTGATATTAAACTAGGCTTATCTGTAAGCAACTCCAAACAAGAACAATTGAAGCTGAAATAATCACTGGGGATCATAAAGGCAGACATGTATTCATCCCAAGAATTACCCTAATGTCAACTGAGAATGCTGGGTTACCCTTTGTATTAAAAAGAAAACAATTTCCTGTACGACCAGCATTTGCCTTGACAATAAACAAGTCCCAAGGCCAATCACTGTCTCATATTGGTCTATACCTACCACAACCTGTCTTTACTCACGGACAATTGTACGTAGCCATGTCAAGGGTACGTAAAGAAAGTAATCTCAAGGTATATGTGAAAAATGGGACAGTGCAAGGCAAAGATGGGACTTTTACAAATAATATTGTATATAAAGAAGCTTTAGTACTATAGACATTATATATATTATAATAAAATATAAGAAAAAAATTCAATATAAATAAAATAAAGTAACTAACACAAAAAAGCTAATAATAGGCACAAACGTAAGGATGTGCTCAAAATTCTAGTAATTTATAAAAATATAGTTAAATAATTGTCAGAGCACTTGCATGGGAGGAAAATATTCGGACTCAAAGCCATTTATAAGTATTACCTATTCTTTAGGCACTCTGACAAAAATTCAATGTTCACTATTGCTATTACAATATTGTCATCATTAAAGTGAAAGAATTTTCTTGGAATGTAAACAACTCTATTTTTAGTGATCAATAATTTTTTCATTTGAACCCTGAAATCCTCAGTAATACTAATGTTTACTTTGTCTGGTTTTGTTGCAGCATGCCCCATATACAATAATTGTGGGCTTTTCGATAGAAACGCGTGAAACTTTGAAAAAATGTTTTTTTGAGTTAATATCACACTTGTATGTATGTAACTCTTGAGGCAGAACATTTTTAATTTAGAAACCGTGCCCATTTTGCATAGTAAAATGTTGAGATATTTTCTTTTGACGGTTCAGAAACGATAGCAAATCCCAAAACACCTCTAGGGTTCACGCGCTTCTATTGAAAGTCCCCAATTTTTTGAATGTCCAAGTTAAATTTTTATTCAAAGAGGAGGAAAAAAATAAAATAAAACTATCATTTAGTAGAAGATCGACAAGATCAACTTTATTCAAAGCAATAAGATAAAAATACAATAAAATAAAACAATAAACAAAATAAACAATAATTTTGAATGTCCAAATAATTAATGAATATACGTATACATATACATATATATATATTATAATTATAATTATTAATTTGTTATTTAAAGATCTAGCTCAAAAGTAGTATTAAATTCATCACCAGTTAATTTACTTTTAGCATTTGCTTGAATTTCAACAGTACCAAAAGTTAAGGTTAACAAAATGGTTCTATCATTGTAATCACCGGTTCTAGGTAGATCTGCTACAAATTTACCCATTAACTCAACATCGTCATCTTCATCACAATATTGTGCATCATTTTTGTCTGTTTTATACAAATCTAAATTCATTTTACGTTGAGACAACGAATAGGGTACATAAACTGTGGTGATTGATTCGTCCACATTCACTTTTGTACCTTTTTCTGCCAATATATTTAAAACTTTAATCACTCCATTTGGTAGACGACGATCCATTGGATCTGTCGATTCCCACGGTCTTACAACATCAGTTCCTATAACACACACGTACACACACATACACATATTAGTTTAATATTTTTTTTTTTCAATTAATTGATTAATAAGACAATATTTTCAATCAATTACCATAATTCCATTTTAATTTCCTATCAACGATTACTTCTTTTCTAAGCCCAAACATAACAGCACCTGTAATAAATTTTATTAATAAATAAAATTATAATTAGCATGTAACAAATCATCACCTTCAACTGTAAATAACCATTACCTCTGATAATTGCTGCCATAGGATGACTTGGTACTGAAATATTTTTTACTCTACTAGAAAACTCTCTTCTGATTACTGATTGTAAGTATTTTGATTCACTAAATCCACCAACCAAAAACATTGCTGAACATTCATTGCCTTTGTTACTATCGAGTTGACGATTAATCAATTTGATGATTTTTTCTATAATAGGATCAAACATTGCCTTAACATCTTCAAACGTTAACTCAATCAACCATTCACAATCAACCAACTCTTCAATCTTTTCTTCATCGATAATATATTGTTTTATTGATGGACATAATTCTTCTATATCTAATTCGTAGGTTTCATATTCTAACATATTACCGGTGAAAGGTAATTTGGCTTTTCTACAAAAGTCCTGAACCATATATTGGAGTTGTGAGTAATGATCTTGTATAATGATTTCCATGACATTCTCGCCTACTTTCTCGCTGACAAATTTTATGAATTCTTTGTCCACGTAACTACCGCCACAAAAATCTCCTGACCTAATCGTTATTTCTGACAATTTTTCATCATCTAATAATTCTCTTGTTGTCAAATCCACTGTACCTCCTCCACAATCAACAACCATAAATGAAGCTAATAAATTAAATTATCAATTATTATTTTAATTCTTTTTAATTCACATATATATAATTTATATATGTATCTATCTGCCTATGCATACATGCATGCATAGATGTACGTTTAAATAAAATGGCATTATTGTTTATAGATTACAAACCTCCCACTTCTAATTTATGTTCTTTAAGAACTTTCATACAATAAATTGCTGCGGCTTCAGCTAAATATGGAAAATATTTATTTATCATTAAAAAACATATATATATATATAAACAAAATATTATGATTTACATACGTTCTGTGGTGAATATTAAATTCTTTGACGATTTATTATTCAATAATCCAGCCTTATAAGCACATTCTCTCAATGTTGCAATAGCACTATCATCAAACTCTGCAGGAATCTAAACAATATATATATATATATATACACACACACTCTTATTAATAATAACACATACACATACAAAGATAACAATAAATTTTTTCGAGTTCGTACCGTTAAAATAAGTAAAACATTATCAAAGAAATTGATATTTTGCCATCTGCTATCTATTGTTTCTTTAATTGATTTGTTAAGTTGAGATAGATAGTCTGTTATGGCTTGTTTATGATGTAATTTATCTGGTAAAGGTGGTTTATCTGTCATTTTGGCAAGATGAAGTTTGAAAAGCTCTGTTGTCACGGCTTTAGTAGACTTTTTCTTTTTGCTAGGTTTTTCAGCTAATGCAGGAAGACCCCAATTCAAAACTTTAAAAGATTCATCATATTTTAGTACTGTTGGGGTTTTAAATTGACCAGTATTTTGTGGCCAATTATCATTTGTGATGATTTCAAAAGGGTTTGCTTTATGTGCATAACCATATCCCTTCATAATGATAATAATATCAATATATATATATATATATATAATTATTAAAATAATCTCTTTATAAAAATAAATAAATAAAATAAATAAATAAACTAAAGCGATCGTCGACTCACCGAGAAGGTTGTGCCAAAGTCTATCCAAGTTTGTTTAACAAACAATAGTAATTAGTAATGGACATAATTTATTTATCAATCTAATGATATTTTCGCACGCTAAAAAAACATAATATTTTAAAGCTTACCGATAGAAACTACAACACGAATATCAAGTGAATTTTTTAAAGATTCGGTCATTCTCAAATTTTTATTTTATTAATTTTTAATGAAATAAATTAAATTAATAAAGAAATTTGTCAATAAAGACTGATTAAATTTTTATTATTATTAAGATATCTCATAAATGGAAAACATTGACAGACTTTAATTATAAAATTATTTTGGTTCACGCTGGCGTATTAACATTCGACTGCGTTATTTACACAAACTTGATAATTTTTTGCAAAAATCTGATGATATTTTCCGTATTTGGTTAGCGTACCACACCCCGCATTGGATTTTGTTCACAGGGTGACTATTGTTTCCTATTCAAGTCTTCCATTTTATGTCAAGTTTTGTAACTTGAAAAAATTGACCATTTAATATTTATTTATTTCTTATCTAATTATATCGCTAAACTAAGTAGGTAGACAACGAAAAATATTACAAAAATCAAAATGGTTGGTTTTTGTTTGTTATACTAAATATACTAAATTTATATTTTGTCTCACGTTAATTGGGAAAGTTTTATCAATAAAATCCGTTTAAAAAAAATTCACACCTATATTTCTATATTTAATATATTAAAATTTTTTTTTCTCAAGAATTTTTTTTTGGGAAAAAAAAAGGAATTTTATTTGAAAAAAAAATGAATAATAATAATCAAAATATAAATCAACAAGAAGAAATGGGGAATATGAGAGAGAATCACCAGACCGCCCACAATGGTAGGATTTTAAAATTTTTTTGAACCTTAGTCACATCACAAAATGTTTTTCATTAAAAAATGTGCAATGAAATCAAATCAAAATCCATCTGAGAAATTATATTTTATTGATAACTTGCTTAGTTCCAAACCAATATTCTAATGCACAACATACAAATAAACATTCAACGTCAAATCAAGACTGGAGCAACTTTATCGACCAACTTAAAGTGCAGTTAAATATTAATCCAGGAGAAAGGCCAGAAGAATTTCATGGAGCAATTAACAAGCTGATTGGAGAAAATCATTATTTTGTAAATTTTATCAATAAACTTCAAAAGCGGTTCGGTATTAATTTAGATCCAGAAAGAATTTTAAAAGTAATTGACAATCTGATTAGCGAAAATGGATGCATTAAACATTTTATTAATCAACTTCAAACGCAGTTCAGTATTAATCAAGGAGAAGCTCTAGGAATAATTTTAGAAAGAATTTTTGCAATAATTATCAGTCTGCTTAACGAAAAGAAAAGATTAACTGAGGAGAATCAAGATTTTAATGAGTCAATGAAGATATATGAAGCAAATAATAAGGAATTAGCCAGATATCAAAATGAAGTAGTGCCACAATTAAATCAAGTAATTGAGTCACAATCAGCCAAACACACTGATTTAGCGACAAAATACGATGAATTGCATGCAGAAAAAGAAAGTCTTACAATTGAATTAAACAAATATAAAGTGTTTGAGTCAAAATACAGTCAATTGCATGCAGACAATGAAAAACTTACAAATGAATTAAACAATTACAAAGAACAAATTAAAAATATGGAACTACAATATAACTCTAATATTGTTGAGATGGGTGAATTTTATGGTAAAAAAATCAGAGAACTTGAAGCCGAAAATAATAGTAAAATAGCAAAATCAGAAGAAAAGGGAAATTATTATTTTGATGAATTAGTTAAAAATAAGGAAAAATTGGATAAATATCAGCAAGAGATTGAGCCCAAATACATAGAACAAATCAAGAGCTTAAATAATAATTTAGAAATAAATCAACAAGAAATCACTACCTTAAAAACCAATATATCCCGTGCAAAAGCAAATTATGATAAATTAAATAAGGATTATAATAATGATAAAATTTATCAAGATAATAAAATTGCTGAACTTATAACAGAAAGTCAAAACAAAACTCTTTTTATTAATGATTTAGAAAAATCAAAACGAGAATTAGAGGCTACAAATGAAAAATTGAGAAAAGAAGCCTCATCATATCAATCAGCTTTAGGGGATGCATTAAATTTCCGTTTGAGTGATGAGGATAATAATAATTCAGTCCAACTTTCAGCTGATATAAATTCTTTACAGGATAAACTTGAGAAATATGTTACTACATTAAAAGGTCAAATAAAAATTGATAATGATAAAATTCAAGGATTATATGGAAAATATAATTTAGATACTCAAAATCTAACTGATAAAATTTTGATGAAATCAGTTTTACAACGTCATGTTTTAGAAAAAATCCTTGAATATATTGATAATTATCTTGAAATTAAAGATGATGATGAACCAAGTATTCCTAATAATCAAGAAAAATATATAATGGATCATACAAATGAATTAATATTTCTTCTTGATAAATTTTATAATAATCATTTTGAACAAGATAATAATGTGATTAAAGCTATTCCAACAAAAATACGTCAACAAGTTTATGGTATATTGGGTGAATTTGGATTCTCAGAGACTTATGAAAATAAAATAAAACAATATACACATCCGTTTATATCATCCACAGCATTAGAACTTAATCAATTTATGGCAGGATATCGTTATATCAAAGATGATGCTAAAAGAAAAAATGTAGAAAATATGGCAGAAAATCTTATCAAAGATATAATTCAAATATTTAAATTTCGTTTATTAGTTCAAGAACCAAAATGTGAAACACGCTGGTTTAAAAAAGGTATAAAAATAAATCCTCAATTTATGAAAGGACAATGGGATGATGATTGTTTGGATGATTATGTTGTGGATATTTGTTATTTTCCTTTGATTGGAATGGAATTGGATGATTTGAGTAAAAGTAAAGTTTGCACTCATGCAAAAATTTTCGCTCGATCTATAGAACCACCAACACCGCCACCACCATCACCACCATTACCACCACCACCAGTGGAAAATCGTCCACCTTTAAATGATGAACCACATGAAAATTCGAATTTATTCAAAGGTGCTATAAAGGGCATTATTAAATATATGACTCCTGCAACATCCTCTTCAATACCAAGTCAAAATTCTGCTAACAATGATCATAACAGGGACCCAAACAAGCGTCAAAATTCAGTTGGCAGTGATCGTAATAGGGATTTAGATAAGCGTCAAAATTCAGCTAGCAGTGATCGTAACAATGGTCCAGATAAGCATCAAAATTCTGCTAACAATGATCATAACAGGGACCCAAACAAGCGTCAAAATTCAGCTAGCAGTGATCGTAATAGGGATTTAGATAAGCGTCAAAATTCAGCTAGCAGTGATCGTAACAATGGTCCAGATAAGCATCAAAATTCAGTCAACAATGATCATAACAGGGACCCAAACAAGCGTCAAAATTCAGCTAGCAGTGATCATAACAGTGATTCAAACAAGCGTCAAAATTCAGCTAGCAGTGATCGTAGCAATGGTCCAGATAAGCATCAAAATTCAGTCAACAATGATCGTAATAGGGATTCATATAAGCATCAAAATTCAGCTAGCAGTGATCATAACAGTGATTCAAACAAGCGTCAAAATTCAGATAACAATGATTGTAACAGGGATCAAAAAAAGCATCAAAGTTCAGCTAGCAGTGATCCAAATGATAACAATCTATCCCATAATCATAGTCATTATCAAAAAAACCATTCTCAAAACTTTAATAATCAATCTCTGGGTGGTAATGAATTTCAAGCAAAACCTCACGTTCAATCTAGACCAATAGGCAATGTAGATTCCCCCAACTTGAGCCAAACTTCAAGTAAAAATTCGACTAACACTAAAGGTAATAACAATGAAACAAGTCGACCACATATTGAAAATAGCGAAACTCCTTCCGCTCCAAGTACTAATGATGGTGCATCAACTTCTTTACCTAGCTCGAAAGAAATAAATGATCCTCAAGATAATAATGATAAAGTAATTACTACTACATCCAATGTTAATAATAATGGAGGATCAAATACTGGTGATAATAAAACAACGGACAATAATGCAAACAATCAAGATAATAAAAGCAAAAACAATGAAAATATAGGAAATGAAGGTAGTGAAACTAGGGGTAGTGTAACTAGGGGTATTGAAATTGAGGGTAGTAAAATTAAGGGCGGAAAAAATCAAACAGATAGTTTAGTATTAGGAGATGATGGTGGGAAAGTAACCGGTGAAAATGGGAACGGTAAAAACAGCCAAGATAAAGGAATTGTTGGAAAACAAAAAGGTAATAAAAAAGATGGTAGAGATAAAGACAAAGACAAAGACAAAAACACAAAAGTAAAAAAAGTAGATAAACCAACTGGTGATGACCAAGGAAAAAAAAAAAACTTAGGTTGTGGTCATCAAAGTAATAATGATAGTTTAGATGAAGAAGATTATGTTGATGTAAAAAAAGAAACCTAAATGAATAAAATATCTACTATATATGGCATTTTTGGTAATGATATTCGTGCTGGGGCCTCAATTAAAAAAGGGGATTAGATTTTTTATTATTTAAATATTTTTTAATATCTGTTTTTTTTTAATTTTTCAATTTGATTGAACTAATTTAATAAAATGCATTATTTTATTTTTGTAAATAACAAGTTTTAATATTACTGATTGTGCACTGCAATGGACAAAAGTATTAGGTCTATATATTACATTTTCTATGTAATGAATTGCACCGTATTAAAGGTTACTGAACAAACTAATCACGCGATATGGGAGTTTTAAAAAAAAATTTTTTTAATAAAATTATAATTAACCAATATAAATAATACACTACAATATACATATAATAAATAATAATACTGTTTAATTAATTATATAATAAAAATAAATTTAACTATGATAATAACTTTTTTAGGTTTTTATGATCAATATTGTTTGTAATATCATTAGTGGTCCAACATTCGGATAATTTGGTCAAATTAAAAATTTGGCACTCAGATAATCGGTTATTACTTGATATTAATATTAATATTAATATTAATATTTGTTAATTATCTGCGGTTACTCCATGAGCAGATATCAAAAATGTGAAATATAATCAGATCACCACCACCACGTATGTTATGCCACAACTTACTACAACATCGGGTGTTTCAGGTATATTCACTTTACATAATGCACTTTTAGATATTGTTCCATCACTGTTAATAATTCTGATTGGTTCCATATCCAACTGGATTTTTTGGAACCCCTTTTTTGTGGTTTCGACTGTCTGGGAATGTTAAATTTCTTTTGGATTGCTTGATTACATTGTTATAATATAAAATTAATGTCGGCGATAATGCGATAATGGAGATAAAATAGTATTCAATTCTCAACGTGGATAAAAAGATTTTTTTTTATATTCTGTACAATTGATCGGTGAATATCATTCGGTGGATATGAAGGACAGATTGAAATTGACTAAAATTCTTACCCTGATTTTTTTAAATATAATATCAATATAAGTTAATTCCTAACAATATATTTTTTTTGCCATTTAATTATAATTTATTGTAGCAAAATCAAATGAATAATATACTTACAGTATCAGACTTACTAACAACAGAAGATTCATTAATTCCACCATGTACATTAACTATATCAGGCTCGTTACCCATCAAATTCATTATCTACATTGAATTCATCTTCTAATTCAATACATTAATCATATCAGATTCACTAGATTTTCCACCAACTGCATCATTGGGCTGTTATTTGAAAGTTGAATTAGAAGAAGAATCTATAATAACATTCAAAACTGATCCCAATATTTCCCTTTTTTGATCATTAATAATTTTTAAATAAGAATGTATTCCTGCCTAAGAAACATGGATAGATATGGAGTTTGTGCAACCTGAATGATTCCTGATATTTCTATTTGATATATCTATACTGGCCTCAACACAGATATCACAAAACATACCATTATTTATACATAAAATGAAATAGGGAAAATTCAATAGGAAAAATAAATAATAATGTAATAAAGATATGAATTACCTTCAATATTTTGAGATAAAGTGACTTACATTTATAACGAGAAGAGTGTTTAGAAAAATAAAATCTTACATCATGATTTGGACCAGATGGGTCTTTTGGAAAAGAAATAACATGAGATGCCTACCTTCTTTTGATACCGCCTTGATCATTTTTCAGATGATACTTTTTTAGCATAAAACCATCTTCTGTATCCTTAAATTGTGAAATAAGCAAAGAATGATGTTCGCCACCTCTGGCACAACCAAGTAAACATATATATCCACATAAAAATACGATAAAGTAAACCAGTTGGATCATTTGGAGAGCAAACACTGTGATTCAATATTATTAATTTAACTTCTTGATTAGCCAAAGCATGATTTAGCTCGCTATGTCCTGTTTTTTTTTTTTTTCATTAACTTCAGTTGTTCATATAAAATACCATTTAATTTTGAAAAATGTTTACTTTTGCATAAATTGTAGTTCCAATATTTTTTGACATTCTTAAGTGACGATCTAGAGTTAGTTGATTCTAACACCTACAATAAATCCACATACTTCCCTTTTCGATTTTATCTTTATCATCTAAAGATTCAAGTAAATAGTTCTACCCGACTGCTTCACGCCAGTCATTTAAAATTCTCGCCTATTTGTCTGTGTTAGGTGTTGGCACCGTTAACCGGTTAACACTTTTTTGATTAATATTAACCGGCTAAAGAATTTTTGCGTAGTGCTCACCTATATGCAAAAGTATTTGAAGGAATTCTTGGTTGTTGTAACCTGTCTAATCCCTCTTGAGTTGACTTAAAATAGTCTAGTTTAAAAACAAACGGGATGTTAAACATTCATGCATGTAATTAATAAATGTTGTATATTGCAGACTTGTTCCATTTTTATTTCGAATAAGGATTTATACTGTGCAATCGATATTAGAAAACACATGATAAATCAGCATGAATTCAAATAATCATGCATGATCTTATTAAATGGTATATTTAAAAAATAGGGTTGTCATCGATAAATAAACTTTCCCAACCCAGATTATTTATTATATTCTAGATATTGATTGGATTTTTTGTCCGTTACGACGACGTCAGATATTATTTTGGACCATGAGAAAGTATTATACAGAATAAAATTTGCTAAACGACACAATTATAATATTAATATCAATTCCAAACTTCACAACAATGGATTAAATAAAACTTAATTTTTTCTGGTCTTTCTTACCAGCCATGGTGATATCATGATTGTTCTCTTATTCTTTTCCCCTCATTTAGCATAACAAGCTTTCATATCTTTTAATTTCTCAGTCCTACACTCATTATCCATAAAACCTATTAATCGGTTATCCTGCTAAATGATTCTATAAACCCACAGAATCTGGATAACATGAAAGTATTCATATATTTAATTCAGCGGCATCTACTCATCCACGCCCTCCTGTAAGGTTCCAAGCGAAACAAAACGAAGCGAACGGATTTTTTGAATTTGAATTTAAAATTGATAAAGAATTGACATTATATTAAGGCAAATACAGTCAAGCTTCATTTCAACGAATGTATGGGGCACGTATTAAAATCGCGTTTCAACGAATTTTACTTACTTGTTGATCAGAATGTGGTACATGCTCAATCATAACTATAATGAGTCACAGCATCAATGCTGCAATATTGTGTTTGCCCTTTGAATAATGTTGATTTGTACACCAATTTCATATTTTGTTTTCAGAAATTCATTAGTGTCTATGTCTATATTGTTGTAAGCATAATTTAAAAAGGAAATTTGATCCAAGCCATTGGTTGTAAAAAATAGATTTATGTAAAAAAAAAGTTTTATCTTTCAAAACATCAACCAATATACCAGTTTCAATTTCAAAACTCATAATTTAAAGAATGCAAAGAATGTATACAATTTATATATAATTTTTGAAATTTTTGGTTCCCATGCAATTTGCTGGACTAGTTTTAACTAAAGCAAAGCCTTTTTTAACAAAAACAAAAGATTTTAATCATTACTATTAATATATTATATCTTTCAAATTTTGATTTTGATTTTCTGCTACATAATAATTAATAATAATGATTATTATTATTATTTCGAAAACCAGTACTAGTCTATAATTTTGCCATATATTAATATATATATATAGATCATTTGACTATTTCCAGTCAGTAGAGATTTCGTACACTATTTTTTTTTGCTCCGTACATTTTTTATTTTTAGTTTTGTACGGAACGGAATTTGTGAATTCTGAAAAGTTGATTGGTGGGGCCAGTCTGTACAATCTTCGATTCCATATTTTTGTTCCATAACAGAGCATTATTTACTACAGAGGCGCAGATGTACGGAGTACGGACTCTATTACTATAGACTCGTATTTTTGTCCTACTGTATATAGTGGGACGATTTGGTAGACAATGTAAAGAGCATATAGCAATAATAAAAAAAAAATTTTTTTTCAAGGAAAATTAGTTTATAAATAAAGTAAAATCAAAAAACAATATTATTTAAAAATTATTAATATAGTTTAGTGTAGTAAAATGTGATTATAGACATAAATTTGGGATTTTTTTCACTGATTTATTCGCATCTCATCAATTAATACATTAATGCCATCACCACTACCAAAACCAGTTGCTGCTGATGCCTTGAAATATCAATCACCATCATCATCATTGACAATGTTGAGAACATTTTCCCAAGATAAACTTTATTCTATAAAGAACAAAAGCAAAATCCTGATCCTAATACAGTCCAGTATATTATGCAATACAGAAATACTGAATACTGCAATGATCTATGTTCTAGAATTAAAAATTATCATCATGAAATTTTGCTTTTGGTTGATTTATTAACCTTCATCAGTTATAACTATAGCATCCAATACTGCGTAAACATTTATTTTATTCTCGAATTTACTTGATAGATAAAGATGAGACAATGGAATGTCCCTAATTATTAAATAGGAAATAAAATCATAGATTAATATTTTCTTTTTAAAAAATTTTTTTTTTAAAAATTTAAAAGAATAATTACTCATTTTCCATCATAAAATGAATCCGAAGTTCATTTTTAAAACTTTTAGTAATATATAAAAAATGCTATTTAAAAAAATACAAATGAAAATTAATTAATTAATATACAATAATAATAGTAATTGTAATATTTGACTAATGAATTGGTTAATTGACATTGATTAATTGGTCAGTTACATACTTTGAATGTCTTCCTCAATACTGTACAATTAACAGGCTGCATAAGATCATATATTGTAAAATTGGATCGAGGAAATATCCGTTTAGCTTGAAACATAGCATTTGATCCTATGTATATACATATATATATATATATATATATATATATATTTGATGAAAATTCATAAATTAATTCCAAAATTTCAAATTTTAAGATCTTTAAACTAATGATTTAACAAATTACCTCTATGCCGATCATAAGGATTTTTCATACTTTCAATACTCGTTGCATCAGGATGAAAGGTTAATCTTATTTCTCTGGTATATTTATGAATACCTTCAATAATATGTTTTAAAATTTCTGAACTATATTCAACGCACACTAAATTATTACACTCTGGAATACTCCAATCAGTATCTATTGTTTCAGTGATCATACAATGCAATATGTATGAAAATGTGAGTTCTAAAGTGAAAAACAAAACAATCATTATTATTGTTAGAAGAAAATCGAATAAATAGATAAATTTATTTATCTTTATTTGCCTTGGTTCTTTTTTTCAAAAATTAAAACACAGCCATTGTTGTCATCATCACCATCAGACTTTACTTTAATAGTTAATTCATCAACCTCCTCAAAGTCATTAATCTCTTTTTTAATAATTTCCTTAATTCCTGCACTTTGTATAGAATAACAGTGGCTGTTTGTAACATTATATGAGGTGAAAAAATCTCTGGTAAAATTCGTTTTCATTGGTTTATCCATTTTGCAACTAACCGTCATTATGAGCTACAAAATAATTGATACTAGTTTTAATAATCTTTATTTTTAAATCATCATTCGAAGAAAATAGTTATATACTTCTTCTGGTTTTGTATAAAAATCAAGTGATGTATAGTTACTAGTAGCTAATCTCATTATTAAATAGAATTCTTTAAATAAAGATCAAATATGTTAATATATTTTTTGACACACGTGTGGGTGTAAATACATGTTATATCTACTGACTTTTAACGGAATCCTCCGTGATTCTGGCTTCAAAATACAATTGTGGTTCAGTAGTTGTTGATACAGATGTTGACATTGTTAGATATTGATGATTAGGGTTATTACCATAAATGGTATTTCCTAGTTTATAATTGGCTAAATTTTATGCAGATCTTCTAATTAACTGGATCATAGATATACGTGCCAGGATTAAAGCGATGTTAAAGATGCCATTTTTCTATAGTAATATATAAGTAGTTCAAATTATAATAATTTTTTATAATATAAAATTACTTATTGTTTTATACAAAGTCAATAATTTCTCTATTAAACAATTGATTAACTTGCCATTCATCAGAATAATGTCAAATCTTAAAAAAAGAAAATCATCTTCTACAGCTTGTAAAATAAATTTCCCTGCCAATTGTAAAAGGTATTATTTAAATAAAAGGGTTTATTAAATTCCATGCTTCCTTCTCTATATTAGTTATTTTGCATAAGTTTCTAATATTGTTGTTCTAAATTATATAAAGCCGGATTTCTAGCAAAAACCGTAAAGTATGATCATAATTAAAGATAACATTCTTAGATAAAAAATAAATATAATATAATAATAATCATTATACGCCATCGATAAAAGATAATAATATTATCACCAAACTTCCTAATAAAAAGATCAGTAATACAACGAAAATAATATTCATAATCCTTCGGAGAAAAACGCAAATAATCCCAAATTGCCAAATTAGTATAGTGAATTTAAAAGATAAATTTCTCTACATTACCAAATATGGTAAATAAGATTAATTGCCTAATTTTGACTAGAATTATTTTACCGACCAAGAATTTTAGGGTTTAATATCTTATTGTACCATTAGTATACTTATCATCTCTGTACTTATTGACAAGTCTCTGCACAAGAGGTCAAGATTTTTTGTACACAAAAATTTTGCAGAAACGTTTTTAGAAGTTTACAAGTACATGTGCACAAAAATTGATCAGTGAATTTCATACATTGCACAGGTGACTGTTAGAGCTAGGAAGTTTTATTGAACAACAAGCACAAGATCAATTAAAAGGAAAGAATTGGATTATCCCACATATCCCTTTTATATCCCTTTTTTGTTTCCCTTTATACAATAACAACTCTTACATAACAGGGAATGAGATATAACTGAGCATATACAACATATTAAATAAGGATATTTGTCTCAGCTGAATTATGAAATATAAATGAGAACAAGAATAACAACAACAGGGGATAAAGGTATAAACTGGGTATGAATCCAAAAAAATCAAGTTATTTAGCATATGTAGCTACAAACATGATATAAACAGTCTACTTTTTTTATTAAAAATCTTAATCATGATATTACCATATTTTCATTCTTGAACATTCTCCATTATTCCTCCATAAAAATACCTAATTATCCTGAGCATTGATGTCAGTGAATTCCTCTTGTGTTTTACTTGCTATTGTTGACCTAAGCGGATCTAATGTAAAATACAAAAGTATATATTTGCATTTTTCATACAAAGTAAAATAATATAATAAATACATACTGAATAGAGTCTCCTTGATTCTTTTTGATGGTTTTGATGGAGTGTCCAAACATGTTGGAAAATACACCTTTTGTCGTTTTTGTGGTGGTGGTGGAGTTGTATCACAGGCATCCTTAGGTGTTGTAGTTGATCTTCTTCACTGTCATCAGCTTGGTCAATCAAACAAATTGTATTCTCAACAGTTTTCCGTGTGAATTAGTTTGTTAGATACAGGGAACAGTGTTTGAAAATCATATATAATTACTTACTTTAGTCTTCCATGCAATGGCAATTACAGAAAGTGTGTTTTTTCCAAACTCACTAGTATGTGGTGCAATAGAAAGAGACTTCACACAACATACATATCCTGCTGGTGAGTCCATATGCAAAATTGACATCATAAGCCCTAGAAAAATGCAATAAAAGTAAGCAACAAAGGCAGATAAAGGTATTGAGTGTTAGGTTAAAAATATACCAGAATGAAGGAATCCAATTGTTTCCAATTTGCAAATTTTACATTCATCTTGTTCAACAATCATACAAAGCTGATCAAACATATCTTTCAACATCTTAGGCCACTTTCACGCAGCAACTTTGTACCATTCTGTCCCTCAAATTGTCGGCCTGCTTCTGCATACCCAAACTCTGTAAACTTACGAATTATAAGGTCACCTCTCCTCCCAAGCATTTTTCTTTTTGTATCCACTACCGCAGCCACAGTTCTTTCCCAATTTTTTCTTGTTGATGATGACAAGCTACATGACTCTCCTTTATTGTAAAAATGATTAGACCATGGAAAGAAGAGAACAGATCAGAGGGTTTTCTTTATTCACCTTATTACTTCAATTCCCTCAATATCATTGAAAATTTTATCAGTGAAGCTCCAAACATGGATGAGGAACCACAGCTCTAAATGGTTCAATGCCAAATTATTTGATTCATATTCTTGCAATCTGTGAAATGAGAGTAATGAGAGTGTAAATTTAGAATCCAAAATCTTTGAAATGAAATTATTTACATACAAATTGTATACTGTGTTGCGTATCCAATCTCAGTCAAAATCTTTTAATCTATTGAAATCACATCCATTTGCTCATGCCTAAACACTTGCTTCCAGAGTTCCAAGGCAGTTTTCTATTGGAATAATATACTTGTTATCAGTAAAATAAGCAAAATGTTTAATACATAAAAAAAAGTAAAACTTACAAAGTTGAAACTATTTAAGTACTTCAACAAGTCAAAAGGCATTAATGGCATTTCCTTGGTTTTAAAATGACGAATCTCTTGTAATTCATTCATTTTCAGTAAAAACATTCTCTTTCAGGTATGTATTGTCTTTAGGGTCCAGAACAAAGGAATGTGCAAGGCTTTTTTTATATAAGGATTAAAATATGAGTAAACTTATATACATTGAAGAATATATATAGACTTATTGTTTAAATATAAATTTACTGTTCATATTTGCAATGCAAGCTGAAATTGTAAAGAGCATCTTCTATAATCTT
>CAJVPN010000914.1:0-19841 GCA_910592215.1 Entrophospora candida
TTTTCTATCAAAAGATGCTGTAATGATAATACTTTTATTAATTCCAAAGTTTTTCTCTCATATCAACTATTACATACATACTTTCAACCACAATTGACATTTTCACACTATCATGGTAATAGATAGCAAATTATCAATCTCCCCAAGCATATGAAATTATTATTACAAATATTTTTTTTTATTATTTTTAACATTTGAGATGTGGATGTATATTGTGTGCACATTACATGTACAAATAAAAAAAAAGTCATTAGTCTACTTTTTATTGGCATTTTTTCATTGTTGGTACTGGTATCTTCAACACTAACAGTTAATTGTTCAGGAAAAGATGTATTTATTATCTTTTTTAATCAATTGGCTTTCAGATGATGGTGAAATAGGGAGATCATATATTAACAAGTTAGAGAAACATTCAAAATTGTATGTTGAAAAAATAAATATTATTAATATATAGTTTTAACAGAAAAATTAAAGATAAAATTTCTTTATGTTTATTTTGTCACATTCTATTGCAAGTCTGTCTACAGTCAAAGAAATTTTATTTTTTATAATATTTTAGAACTTTCATAATTGAACATTTTTGAACCACTGACTCCTGACTTCTTCACTCTGTATGTGATGAACCCTGTGGTAGACCCATCACCTGTTATTACATTGTTTATAAAAGATATTGTGAAGTAAACAAAGATTCCATTTTTTTTTATTTTTACTAATAAGGATTTTTTGTATATATGATTAAAATTTTGGCTAATTTGAATTTTGTGTATGTGAATTTCAAACTTACATAAATTTAATTTTCATGCACGCACATATACATTAGTCAAATATTTACAATAATAACTCTTTTAAATTAGTGATTCAGAATTCATCTTTACAAAATATTAACATTCCTCAAAAATACACGCGCTGCAATTTCATTTGGTGGTTGAGAAAAGGTTTGGCATATTTAGAAAATCAATTCGGCCAACATATATAGAAATCCATTATAACTCGAATCAGAAAAGAACAATATTATAACAACGGCGCGATAAATTTATTATTTTAAAATGATAAATCACAATTTTTTTTATTATTATTAGTCTCGTGTCACCCACCAAAAAATTAATTATCATCACGCCTGTAAAAGTAAAACAAGGTACGCGTATTCACATATTCACATGGTTGGCGCCTATCACTATGTACAATCATCTGACATGGTGAAGAATCAAAGTCTTGAAATTTTCTCCTCTAATAATGATATCTATCCTTCTTTTACATATCTGACGGAGTATTTTGTTTTCTTTTCATTTGCCTATTAAATTTATTAAAAAACAAAATGGATTTTTTAAGCGTGTAGTGTTCCTTTTTTTATTTCAAACAAAGAATAAGGAAAGGAGCTAGAAATTCATTAACAATATATAAACAAAAGTATCACTTGGTGTGGTCGATTTCGGAGATATTTGCTAATAACCAGAGTTACTATCTTTGTATTGATACGTTATTTTTTTTTATTGCTAAATACAAAACGTGGTTACAGTCTTTTACATTATGACCATCTCTTTTATATAGAATTCTGCACCTTCTTGGACGATTTAGAAACACCAAACAATTTGATACGCAACTTTTGAAACTTATAAATGCTGAAATGTGTTATTAATTCACGCACAAATATTTAAAGCATTGCAATTATTCGCATGTTCCTCGGCGCACATAAGGTTAAACTGACGTGATACCCCGACGTTATGATAATGCAATTAACTTTTAGGGGGGGACGCGTAGCCTTAGAATTTATTGAGATTGCATGTTTTCAAAGAGGCTGTTAAAGCCTCTCACTTATCCAAAGTCTACCAACATGTATGTGGCCGGCATCTGTGGAAACAGTTCCATATCAATTATGGTTTTTTAAATTCTACAGTGATGAGGAGTGCATTGCACATATCTGCATGTTTGCAGTAGGAAATTTCATTTAAATCTGACACCTATGATCAGGGTTGGCGTGGATATTGTCCTGTACTTGTAGATCCAAATCCACCACCATGCTGACAATAATCCACACATAATTTAAGTGTAGGATCAACTACAACATTCGGTCAGGCAACTCCAACTCCACCATCTCGAAATAATAATTAATCATCCCAATCTGATTCCTTAGTTTGCTTCTCTGGACAGGTGCCAATCTAAAATAATAAATATATTTTTTTCAATTACCAAAAACACAAAATTGCAATACATCTTGAGCGTATTGGATAATGTTCAGGATGTTGTCCAATGCCAACCCTGTATATGATCAATATCAGATTTATCATTTTGAAAGTTGCGAAGGAAAATAATTTTTGAAAGATTTGTTTGTTTATCTTGTTATTTTCAAAAATTGGTTCCTTAAAAGGTTTCATTTCTGCATGGTCTTTGTATTATTATTATTTGGACGATGCAATTAATGATTAAGCATTAGATAATCATCACGATAGAGGCAAAAGCATATATATGCAAAATAAAAGGATTAAACAGCGGGCAATAAAAAGATAAGTATGAATTATTTATTTTGATTTAACTAAAATTCCGGTTTCTTATCAAACAATTTCAAAAATTGTTGATCCATAGAAATCCAGCTTTTTCGAAAACTTTAGAATTTTTTTGTACTTGTAAGAATGGAACATTTAACCGTAGAATATTATCGTACGGGTGCTACTTATTTATCATACGAAGCACTCGAAGAAATTCGACAACTTCGTGGGAGAATTAAAAATGTTTCAAAGGAAATGGCCAAAAAATATCGTATCTCAACATGTCGAGTATATGAAATTGACATAGTCATGCAATGAGAGGCTCAATAAAATGAGAATTGTATGGTTCCAGATAAGCATGTAAAGAAATGGAGGATTGTGCTCAATTTGCTGTGAATTTGATGATTTAAAGAGAGATAACATCAAATGTGGTGTTTAATATTGATGATTTAATTTCTTTCGGATTTTAAGAACTTTTCGTTTAAATGGTATTAAGTTTATGAGTTTTGATCAAAACCAGTTGATCTAAATTGAAATTGACAAACATTTTTATTATTATATTTTATTTTTATTTACCAATTTTTTTTATTTATCATTATAAATGTGAATATGAGCTTTGAATTAGAAATAAATAATGATGGAACCATACAACTCAAAAATTGCATAAATTATTGTTTAACCTTTGCCTTTGGAATATGTTTAAAATATTCACAACTTTATGAATTTTTCATAAAATAGCAACAGACGTATTTACATTCTCTTATCCGATGTGTATATTCCAAAATATAAAGTAAGGCTGTTTAAATAACATAAATTTCTTTACAAGATTTATTTTCAATTAATGGATAATGGCGGTTTCAATTTAAAAAATTTATGTTTTCAATGTAAAGAAAAAAAAGAAAACCCGGAAATTTTTCGGAAAATAAACTTGTCCCTTGATTTTTAGGACATGTCACACGACTACTATGTTGGTCACAACGAAAAAATATTCTTTTGCCATTACTATTATTATTATTAACTATTACTATTATTACTATTACTATCTCTATCTTAACTATCAAACTTTTAAACTTGTAACTACTTTTAATTTGACCATAGATTGTTTAATTGGATTTATCAACTGTACAAACTTTTATTTAAACATCATGTATGCAGCAACCACTTCAAATCATGAGAAACAAGCAGAGTAAGTAGGGAAAATTACATGTCTTTTCGTTTTTTGTGGAAGAAAAGCATTTTTATTAAAAAGAAAGCATCGAAATCTGTAATTTAGAACCCAAACTACCACTGAAAATAGATGGCCACCTGATTTAAGGTAAGTACATCCAGGTTATGATGATAATTATAATTATTATCATAAATATTTCTTTTTCATTGATTATGATTATAATTTTTATTAATAGGGAATACCTGAGAAAAAGTTTTGATGTTGTTTCCCCGGACAATACTGATGCTGTTGAAAGAGAACTTAAAATTTTGATTGAAGAAAAAATTAGAATGAACCAAATGTGGACCACTGATTGGAAAAACATGGAATTACCTCCAAGCTGTTACACACCAAGGTAAATTTGGTTATTGTTAATTAGGTTTTTACATTTGAAAAAAAAAAAATTAAAACCAAATCTCCTATTAATTAGTCCAAATAAAGAGAAAGATAATAAACGAAGAGGGTATATGTTTTTCAGATATAATTTAATAGTTACTGAATATTGTTAATAGATTTTATTTAATCAATTCTAACTCTTCTAGTAGATCACCAGAACAAGATATAGATGACAATGATATTAATGAACTTGACAAAAGAGAGAAACGTGCAAAAAGATTTCAAGCACATGATAGAATGAATAAATTACGCTGGGAACCTAAGGAACCAGTAAAGTTTTTAGAAATTAATAATAACAAATTTTGATTTGTTTTGATTATTTTATAAAAAAAGTTTTTTACAAATGTCATATAGAAATTAGATGATATAAATATGGAACAAACTATTGTTGGAACTTGTCAACAACTTGAAAAGCAATATTTACGTTTAACATCAGTGAGTATTTATTATATATTCAGTAAGACTTTTTGTAAGTATTCAATTGCTAGTCTGTTAGATACACTTAAATTTGTCATTATCAGGCACCAGATCCTTCAACAGTAAGGCCATTACGTGTCCTAAAGAAAACACTTGAAGTTTTAAAAAGTAAATGGACGGGAGGAAATAATTACACATACATTTGTGATCAATTTAAATCTTTACGTCAAGATTTAACGGTTGGCCAATAGTTTTAAATTTTTTTTTTTTTAAAAAAAAAATTAGTTACTTGATAAAAAAAATTTTATATATATATATAATGAATCCAAGGTTCAACGTATCCAAGATGAGTTTACGGTTAGAGTATATGAAACGCATGCTCGTATAGCATTAGAAAAGGTTAATATTATTTGATATTATATATATTTTTGAAATATTTTTAAATTTGTTATATTTTACTTGTGATATTTATTTTCACTAGGGCGATGTGGGTGAGTATAATCAATGTCAAACACAACTAAAGGAACTTTATAGATTAAACATTCCAGGTCAGATAATGGAGTTCATGGCATATAGACTTCTTTACTTTGTATACACAAGAAATCGTTCAGGTTGATATTTGTTTATGTTTATATTACTTATATATTATTACAGATTCTTTTTCAACGTTGTGATTAAATAAAATAATTACAATTATTTAGATATTAATGCATTAATAGCTGAACTTACTGATGAAATGAAAGAAAACAAAGCAATTAAGCATGCATTAGATGTCAGGTCAGCATTGGCTACATCGAATTATCACAAATTCTTTGATTTGTATTTAAAGGCACCTTATATGGGAGCATATTTGATGGACCTTTTTGTTGAAAGAGAAAGAATTTCTGCTTTAAAAATTTTATGCAAATCGTAAGTAGTGTTTATTTTTTTAAAAAAAAATTTTTTTATAAATTTTTTTATCTTTGTGTATTAAATATATTTTTTTAATTCACAGATTTAGACCAAATTTGGATTTAGAGTTTATACGTTCTGAATTAGCCTTTGAAAATAAAGAACAATGTATAAAATTTCTTTCAGATCATAATGCCTCTCAATATATTATATCAAATAGCACATTAGAGACTAAAGGTGCACAAAAACCAATTGAAGAATATAGTAAAAAATTTGAAAAAGTTGATATCAAAGGACAGATTTAAAATTAAGATCACTGCCAATAATAAGTTTATTATTATTTATCTTCATCATTATTGCCAAAAAAAAACGTACAATTTTTTTTCTCTTCCCTTATATATATATATATATATATATATGTATGTATGTATGTATATAGAGGATATATAAAGTGACATTCAATCATCATCATCATATTCATCATCATCATCATCATATCATCATCATCATCATCATCATCATAATGTTCATTAGACAATAACGGTGAATCCAATTCATCAATTAACAATTGGTAGTATTATTTATTCTTGTTGGTTCTGATCTCTGAAATGTAGTTTATTAAACAAATAGACTTTATTCAAATACAATAATAATAATGTTTTTTTTCAACAAAGAAAAGAACAGAAGTTTTATATTAATGTATTTTCTTGGTTTTATTTTAAACAATAAAAATAATTTTTTTTTATCTTTTCTAAATTGTGTATCAAATAGTTTGCCATCTGTAATAAAAAAGGGTTGTAAAAAATATTTTATAGATACATTACTTGCAAAAATACAAATGAATCATAGAATTTATAATCCTGAATATAATTAAATATTATTATCATAACATTCATAATTCCTTACACTTTAAAAAATAATATCTTTAGATAAGATTAATTAATTGCTTAAAAACCAGAGATCAATTGAATCAATTAATTTTTCCAGGTTATAATCTTGATTATATTTGTAAATGTTTACGAAATGAATCTTGTTCAAATTCCAATAGTACTGTTGATAACAAGTAAACCTTATTACACTAAATCTGGAAGATCTAAATCCTCTCTATAGCTAATTGTGGCTTCATAGAAAGTCATCATTGCTGCTGCTGCTGCCATCAGCTAGACATATCCTGCCACAGTTAAAAATGGCAACAGAGAGGTCAGTAAGTCCCCTTATAAATGGATCAGATCTCTCTCCATAAGTGTTTGTGCGCAAAAAAGTGTTCCTTATGTTACAGGCAGCATTAACATCTCAATTCCAATGTGTCAGACAGATTGATTTGCAGATTCTGACAGACCAGGATTTTTGATGCTTATCAAACCACCCATCATACAAAGAACAGACTGAGGAAGTAAAGAACTCATCAATGTTCGCCACCTTGCAGTGTCTAGAAGCATGCCATGTGTTGTTGATGAGAATTTACCATCACCAAATGCAACAACTGTATTAGGCAAAAGGTATATAAGAGTAGAGACAAAATAGGGGTCCTGGCACAGGTGTGGTCATTTTTTCATTCTAGGTCACATTCGATTAGTTGTAGCATATCATTTTTTTATATCTATTTTCTGTTTTTGGCCACATTGATGTGGCGTGATTCAAATTTTTGGCAGTTTTTATTTGGCAAATTATCTTTATTATCAATCATTATTGCTTTTTCTGAAGAATGAGTGCATGAAAAAAAAATTCACAATACCCCACAACAAATTGTATATTTGATTGTTAATTTTATGTGACTCACTCCCAGGAAAATGGATATATGATAATAATATTTTTCCTCAAAATTGCTTGGTATAATTCTTAATTTTATCCTTGAATTAACATAAAAAATTTGCATATGGAAATTCCGTATGAATTATAATTTTTACTGCCATGAAATGATTATTAGTACAGTACTGAATGTCTACTGACTGAAAATTCTCTGAAATTTATGGGGGTTTGTTTACAGTAACAAAAAATTCTTTCCCAAAAAATTAGTTGATTTTTTGTTAGCTAGCTCCTTTATAATGGTTTGAAATTTGTAAAACCTCAGATTTCTAAAAGGAGTATTCAAAAGAAAAAAATCAGCAAATCATTACCATTTCTAAAAACTCTCTAAAAAAGGATAACGCAGCATAAATAAGTGGCTAATTATTTTTTATTTTATTTATAAAATAAAAATGGAAGAAGAAATTGAAATAGTGACAGATAAAAATGAAGTATCAGAAAATAATACTAAAAATCCAACTACAAATTATATAAGCATTGATGATATTGAAAAGCAAACTATAATTAATACACTTAATGGACATCACATTGATGAAATAAAGTTTAGTCCTAATTGTAGGTTTTTAGTAACTCTTAGTAAACAAGACAAATCTATTGCTGGATGGACAATTAATCCTGATGAAGGAACAATTCAACAAGATAGCCAGGATAATTATTTTAAAACTAGTTATGTGGAAAAGGCACATATAATAGATGTTTCAGATGATAAATATATACTTCTTCTTGTATGGAATGGTTATTACAGTAAGTAAAAATATGATTATTTATTGTGTATTATATTATTTATAAGCAATAAATAATAATAAAAATTTTCATCATTTAAAACTAATTTTATAGGATCACAATTACTTGACTTTTCAAAAAAACAAACATATGATTGTCCAATTGATAGTGACTTCAAGGGTTTCATTACAAATAATGATTTTATAACAATAAAACAGAATCATTTATACAAATTTTCATATAGAAATGATAAATTAGTTCATAAATCAAAATATCAAACTTATGATTATTCTCGTAACATAAATACACATTATTTTGTAAATTCTGATTATTTTCTATTAAGTGATAAATATTCATTATTATCACAATGGAAATTGAAACCAACAACTATATCATATCAAGATAGTTATTATTTAATATGTAGAAAAGATCATACTGATATAATATTAAATCAAGACAAAACAATAATGGCATTATATTATAAAGATAATTCAAAAATAATAGTTTACTCAATAAAACATAATATTACTATTTCTTCATGTAAGTATTATTTAGCTTTGTTTGTTTGTTTGTTTGTTTGTTTGTTTGTTTGTTTATTTGTTTATATATTATATATTTTTATTTTTTATTTTTTATTTTACAGTTAAATTGGAAAAAGATATCACTATCAAAAAATTGGATTTTATTTATATAAAAAGTCAATTGGAATGTTTATTAATATTATACCATACAAGTACAAATAATTACATTTGTAAATTAATAGATCCTTATAATTTGGATAACTTTATAGAAAATACATATGAAGATAAAAATGATATCATATTTGGACCAACCATATCAGATAATAAAATAGTTATGGCTATTAGCAATCAAATTTACATTAAAGAAATTATTAACAAAGAAAAATTAAATGCTTTTCAACAAATACATATAAAAAATAGCTATTATTTATATTTATATATAGGACAGACATTAAGTGAAATATACAATAACAAAGAAATTAATTATGAGGATAATGAATTTGATATTGAAACAGGGAAAGCTATTAAATGGTCAGTAGAGTATAATGAATATTTTCGAAATATCAGTATAAAAGCTCAAAAAATTGATAACAAAATAAATTCTCAATTTCCAACAATTGATAATGAGACAAAAGAAGAATTTTCAACAATTGATGAATATGGTCTTCAGACTTGGGAAAAGTTTAAATGTTGTAGATTACTAAATAATAATGATTTAATTTTAATAACAAATGAATATATACACATTTTGACATTTGATAATCAAAATTCTAAAATATTCACAAAGCATATTATTAAAGAAAAATGTCATAATTATAGTAATGGAGGAGGAGAACATTTGATTGAAAATGAAAATGAAATATCAAGAAAAATCAAAATGGCCATAGAAAATAATAATATTGAAGGCTATTTATTTAATTTTAATGATGTTACTGAAGATGATTATTCATATATTGATAAACATCAAATTTCCAGACAACCTTATAAAGAAATGATTTTATACATGTTGGGTGATTTATATAATTTCAAACACAGAGAAAAATTTTTAAGATTGGCATTAAAAGTAAATGATGGCATAGTTGTAGAAGAATTATTTAATTCCTGTCTTAAATATTTTCAAGAGGATACTGCAACAAATATTAGTTTATTAAAAATAATTATATCAGAATTACCAATATTACAAAAAAATTATCAAAAATTATCAAAATTCTCCAATCAAACTTCAATGATATTATTTCCATTCAGTGATAACATTTTTAATGAAATTATTGTTTATAGTGCAATGGCTAATGAAAACCTTATTTATAAAGATAAAAGCTTTTGGGGTTTGTTGTTTAAATTTGGAATGCGTGGAGTGCTTGGAATATATGTAATATTTGCACAAGTTGTAATATTTGGAATAACTGTAATATTTACACTATTTGGAATAAGAGAACCATATGAAATAGTTGTAACACTTGGAATATTTGGAGTATTTGCAATATCTGGAGTATTTAGAATATTTGGGCTTTTATACAAAAATTACAATAAAGATAATGCTAAACCTTGTGTAAAATTGATAATTCCATATCCAGGATTACTTACCTACAAACCCAAATATTCATTATTGAAAGAATTATTATATAAGCCAGATAATAGTATATTTGTTGAATTAGTTGAATTGGATACTTTAGAATTATACAAGCATTTGAATATTGAACTAATTTTGGATTATAAATGGAACACTTTTGGACTCGGATATTATATTGAAATATTGTTTTTTTATATAGTATTTTTATTAAGCTTTGTTACTGCAACTTCTACTTCACCAGGTGGGTTATCTGATGATATTAGATATTCATTATTAACAATAACAATTGTCCTTGGAGCAATTCATCTCACAGTAGAAGTTAGACAATTTATCTGGAAGCCATTGAAATATATCACAGATTTCTGGAATTACTTTGGTGTGATGTTATTTTATTATTATTTGTTATAATTAAATTAATTTTTAATAATAATATTATTATTTATTTAATTAATAGACCTAGGTGCCTATTCCTTAGCAATTGTTACTTCAATTCTATGGCTGTATTATAATAAACCACCACCTATTCAACTGATTTCTGCATCAAATTTATTGTTAGATTTAAGATTAATGTTATTTTTAAGAGTTTTTAAAAATTTTGGAGCATATTTTGCCATTATTATAGGGGTTGCTAAAAAAGTCTTTTGGTTTTTAATTATAATATTAATAATAATTTTAAGCTTTTCACATGCATTTTTTTTATTGTTGAAACCAATTCAAGATGTTGCATTAGACAACGCTAATTTCAATAATGATCCTAATGATCCTAACAATCCTTGGAATCTTGTTAATAAGTATTATACATATTTTGCAAGCAACAGTTCATATAATCAAGATTCATTCCTTGCGCAACAACCTGATGCCAACACAAATATGTTTGCACATTTTCCTTCTTCAACTCTGGCAATGTATAATTTTCTTACAGGTATTAATTATATATATTTCATTAAAAATAATAATCAAGTTAAATAATTTAATTAATTGATTTTTTATTAGGAGATAATGGTGCATTTGGAGCTTGGGAGTTGCAGAATAATCCATATCTTACAGTATTAGTGGTTGCATTCTCATTCATTGTTGTGGTATACCTAATGAATTTATTCATTGGTTTGCTTAGCAATGAAATTCAACATTATAATACAAAAGAAGCATTTTTGGCTCAAAAAGCAAAAATTATCACAGAGATTGAATTATTTTATTTATTTCCTAATCAACGCCGTTGGAGAAACTGGTTTCCAGATATATTGTAAATATAATAATAATTTATTGATTAAATCATTTTGATAAATTTCTTTTAATAATTGCTAAAAAATTTTTTTGTTAGATATTATAATGCACCAATTGATGATATTCATAAAAAAATTAAAGAAGTAGATGATAGCAATGAGGGTGAAGAATATCTCCCATATATTTCTGATAGACTTAGGGAACTTGCTGGAATGTCTAAAAAAACAGAAAATGGGTTTGATTCAAGATTTCAACAAATTGAAGCCAAACTTGCTGAGATGTCTAATAAAATGGAAAATGATCTTAGGTTTCAACGAATTGAAAATATCCTTGAAAATAATACAAAGGAAATAGAAAAAAAAATGGAAAATAAATTAAATCATAGTAATGATCAATTGTTGACTCAAATGCAAATTTTGTTGAATGAAATTAGGAATTCAAAAAAATAATTATTAGATTTATTATTTTATTTATTTATTTATATAAATTTATATTTAGTTATAATTACTTTTCACAAGATAACTAATAATCATTATGGTTTTTGGAAAAACCATTGTATTTGTTAAAAAATTAACATTTTCTTTTAACAAGTGATAATGCATCTACTTTAATTTTTATTGGAAAATTTGTCAAGTAGTTATTTTGTGAAAAGATTAATAATAAAAGTAATCAGTCATAAATATAATCAATAGATCAATTTTGATTCCTCATATAAAATTAAAAATATGCCTTGTACATGAAAAAAAAAGGTTTTTGCATAAAAAAGTAATAAGATGAGAAATTAGATATAGATAGATGGTTTAGATATGTTAACGTGAATACCCTTGGTAAATAACCTTATTTTAATAAAACATATATGTTACTTAGAGTTAGAGATGTGCATTCATAGTAACCGTGATTTTTTTCGCGCATAATACGTACAGTGCGCATGGTAGCATAGTGTATATATATCATAGGGAGGGAGATACCATAAATGCGCATATAACAACAAGAAAGTAAATGGCATATTTAATTTTTTTTTAGAAATGTTTATTAATAAGTAAATGTCTATATCTAAAACCTTATGCGTAGCACACTATGCGCGGCACATCTCTACTTAGAGTTCATTAAAAAGGAGAATTTATCATTTTCCAGAAATCTTTATTGTAGGAAATTTGTTACTGTATTTCAGAAGTTGATTTTTAAATCTGAAATCCGAAATAATTTTCGTATATGAGCATTAGATAAAGCAATAGAGTCGATTGCATAATTTATAAATGCTATTGTCGTCATTCTTTTCCACCCTTAATGAAGGTGAATTCGAACCACAATTCATTCTTCGACGTAATAAACAAACATTTATTTCCATAATTAATCAAATTAATCAAGTATGCCCAAATACTCAATTTATGATAAATCTATCCTTCCAGAAAGCATCAGTCGTAAAATCGGTTTGTCATGTATCAATAAAATTAAACCTGCTCGCACAGCAGATACAAAGTCATAACCATTCCCCCTTAATATCAAGTCAAAAATTGTTAACGAGATACTTTACTCACCGGACGGTAATTAAAATTGGCTTTCGAGTAAAAAGTTCATGTTGATCTATCAAGGAATTGATTTAGAGAACATAGGTAGGTTTGGTAAAGCTGTATTTAAAGTAATAAATTTGTTTTTTTTTATTGATAATAATGACATACAATCCACAAGATCTCTTATTTGATGATATTGCCTTATATTAAGGTATATATTTCTTTCGTGAAATGAAAATAATAAATAATAATTATTATTAAGTATTCAGTTTGTGGTAACTTATACAATCGTGTTTTCCACACTGACTGATATAGTAATGGTAGCAAGTATTATATAAATCATGAAGAAGTTTTATTCCAATACGAGGATTGATTAGTGATGTTGACTGGTAGAAAAACCTTAGCCGGCTAAGAACTTAAATAAATTCCAGTTGATGAAAAAACTTTTTAGATGGTACTAAGCCTGCCGGTATTATTATTGTATTATTTACTATTGTTATTATAATATCTCGTCGTTAATGGTTTGAATAAGGTATATTCGAATTATTTGTTTTATCCGTTATGAATTTGAATATTCACAAATAATCTGAATAAAACAAATGATTTGAATAAACTAATAATTTGAATAAAACAAATATTTGAAATTAAAATAAGAATTTGCATTACGAATAGAAACTCTATGAATTCTATCCTACTATGATGTATATATTTTGTTTTTTGAGCAAATTTATGTTTTTTTTGTCATTCTAAGTAATGCAGGTGGTTCCATTTCAATTTAATGTCTATGTCATGGAACCCTGTACTAGAATTTCAGGTGCAAAATGAATGTTACGAGAAATTTTTTTTAGCCGGGAGATTTTATAAACGTGTTTGCTTAAAAATATTACAAGAAAACAAATTTTTATTTTATTTTATCGGTACTAATTAATTAATCCTTCTGGACCGTGTGCTTTTCACCTTTCTTCTGTAAAAGAAAAAAAATGTTATTATGCCAAATCTCTCTATACACGGCTCTGCAATTTGAAAACTCTATAATTACATGATTTAGTCGAACCTTTTGATAAAAATATGCGCAACAAAATCATAAATTCTTAAAAGGCTGAATTGGAACGAAAATTAATAAATAAACTCCAAATTCAATTTATTGATGGTGGTGTTGACATTAGATGTAGCCCAACAGTCGTATGATCCTTTCCCTGTAAAAAATTTACTTCGTGATTAGTCTCAGTGTTTTTCCGGTATTAAACTCGGTGTTTCTTCCATTTATATTAATAAATATACATTTCCATGATTTTTCCACAAATGTATCATATTCACGGAATCTATAGTTCCGTTTTTCATAATAAATGGAAGTCTTACTGATATGCATTTAACGGATAAAGTTCGGATAAATTGTTGAATAAATTTTCAAGTGGTCTATTAAATATGGCTCCTCAATTAATCGAGACTAGTTGCAGCACATGAAAATTGAATTGCGGTTGCATATGAAATTTTAATTGCGTTAAATGTTACTGACACGATAAATGGTAAATTTTTGAAAGATATGGATTAGTAATGTATATACAGCAACACGAAATTTGTATGTCCTACATCACCCTTGTGATTTGACAGCTTGAGTTAATCACCAGTCCATGTTCTATTTGAAGTTTTCCATATTTCTGAACAGAATTTGTAATTGACCTGAAAGTAATGTGCAGTATTAAGACTAGACTAGAAAATGTTTTTAAATTGTAAGCATAGATAAATAAAAATCTTACTGCAATCTGGTTTTGCATGTTCCCCTTTTAAAGTGTATAGAAAAAATTAAATTAATAATAGTGGTCACGTATAATAATAATATAATAATAAATAATATTAATAACTAATTTGAATATCTGATATCGCGTAACAATTCTTTCTGATAGTACGCCCCCCAGATCTAAAAAAAGTGATTAATAATTAGTAGTATATCATAATAATAAAAAATATGGTCGCATAACAATTCTTTCTGATCGTACACCAACCACATCTAAAAAAAGTGATTAATAATTAGTAGTATATCATAATAATAAAAAATATGGTCGCATAACAATTCTTTCTGATCGTATACCAACCACATCTAAAAAAAATGATTATTAGTATATCATAATTAATGATAAATAGTCGCATAACAATTCCTTCTGATTTTGTTTAACCATTAACCTTTGGAAAAAGAAATCACATATACCTTTTAATTTAATCATTACATTCCTAATATATAAAAAAAATATTAATTAATAATAATATAAAAATAGATAAAAGTAAATATTGAAAAAACTCATATTACCATTACTGTCTTCAATATACTTGGGTTCATAAAACTGTTTTTTTGTGAATCTTTCTAAACTAATTAACCAACACTAGACGAGACCCACAAAGCTTGGAAAGCAAGTTTTGTAAAATATACTTGATGAATGCTTTATCTAGTTGTATGATAGGCGAGTTTGATCCATAAGTATTTAAAATTCAAAAAAAAAAAAACGAAATAGTTCTTTACATATTACCATATATTTTTTGTATCTTGCTAAGCACTTGATTGAATTGAGTGATCTAAGATTCAAAAGAAAGCCTGACTTTTATTGCACATAATATTCAAACCAATTTGTAGTTAATATTTGGTAATGTTATTTAATATTGATTTTAAATCACAACTCGTTGACGCATTTTAATAATAATATCAAATATCTACATTTCTTTCCTCCTTTTTTGACAATTGGTATATTATTATTGCTTTGCTTATATTATCTAATTATTTTAATCGTTATTATTATGTAGGAATAAAATGTAAAACTTTATTTTATAAATATAATTATTTTTATCAGGTAGGTTCTATGTAATCACTGGCAGAAATAAACAAACTTATTTTTTGTAACTTTATATTATAACTAGAGTGGCGACAAGTGGCAATAACCACCACCATCATTCTTACGATAAACACTTACCTACGATCAATTTCTTCTCTTCGATTTTTTGAACAGAAAGTCATGTATTAAAAAAAAAAAAAAAAACAAAACACGTAAAACATACACTACCTGGACAAAAGTATTTGATCACGTATTTATACCAATTAATAAAAAACCTACATAACAACATTACCCGAAATTTATAACATTATGCACCTAGGTTTGGGTAATTATATATCCGAAATTTCACATTGCTAACTTCCAAGTATCAAGATTAATAAAAAAAACTAAAATCCAAATAAAAAATTTAAACATTTTGCTATATTTTCACGTTTTTTAAAAATTTACATTATAAAAAATTGTAAATTTTATATAAATGAGGGATAATGTTTTAAAAGAATAAATATATGAAATTTCATATTTCTATCATGGCTAGAAAATTAATGATTAAAAAATAGTGATAACATCCGAATCGCAGTCAATGAAAAGTTAATAAATAATTGCAATTTTGGTGATCATGAAAAAAAACATTATCAAAACCTAGACTAGTACCAAGTGCATAATGTTATAAATTTCGTGTGTTGTTGTTATTATTATGTAGGTTGGTGTAAACACGTGATCAAATACTTTTGTGTTATTATTATTATTGGTACTTGGTGGTGTACAAAGATTTTTTTTTTGTTGATTTTTTTTTTCTTTATTTTTGACAGTCTCCAAGGTGATTCTCTTAAAGAAGGTGTGTTAATAACAGAGATACTATTTATTTTTTATTCGTATGATATATATATTCTTACTTTTTTTTATTTGTAGTCTTTTAGTTTATAAATATTTTGATTGGAAACAACGTAAAGCAGATCTTGCTGGGTAAATATGAGATCCTTATCATGATAGCAAACGATTGGTAATTTGCTTTTCATAATCATTAATAATAATAATAATATTAATAAAATGTCAAGGCAATACACCATCGAAAAAACAAACAATTCAAATGTGCAATGTTTTATTATCGGAAATCTGGCAGTGTTGAAGCACGCACGTTACCTTGAACACTTTACAGTCATTCACTCATCTTCCTCGTATGCACAAGGCTTACCGACCAAGATTGCCCCGAGGATATATTGATGTCAACAGAATTCCAGGGGGGGGTGTGCATGGCTCTGGGGTTTGCCGGTTTACTACCGAGACTGCATCAATAGTCAATGACTTTCACTAATCTTCCCAGACCAGAGAAGGCTGCTGACATGTTGGACAAAAAGTTGCAACTGTTGATGAATGTAGCACCACGTAAACATCCAGATCCATCAACATCCAGATCCATCAAAGCAACAAGATTCTCTGTTTGGTATGTTTCATATAAATTAACCATTTTCCCAAATTTTCTGTTTCTTTTTAATTTTTATTTGACCAACTGAATTTGTTATTTAAATGGGGCAGAGTTGTTGGTGAGTAGGTAGGTATGCCACCAACCAGACAGCAACCCAGGACTCAAAACTCTGAATTCAGGAAAATCCCAAACAAAAACCCAACTTTCTACTGATTGGAGTAATACAAAGCAGTCATCACACAAGCACCAACTATCAGCAATCAATACCCATATGGAAACAGCCAAGCCTGGTCTGAGGAGAAGATGTGGGAAAGTTTTGTCCAAAGCCTTCCAACATTGTGGCGGCCTTCAAGCTGTGGAAAAAATTCCATAGTTCTTGGGTGGTGTTAGCTAATAGCACTGATACTTCAATGTTTGTGACAGGAAAGTTTTAATTAAATCTGACACTTTTGACCAACATCAGATTTATTATTCATAAGGAACTATGAAAATATTTTTTTATTCTTGTGGCCCAGAGATCTGGGTAGACACACATTGCTAAGAGTTTCATTTCTGCATGGCCTTGGTATTATTACTACCTGGGTGATGCAATTGTTTGTTATGCCAATTATAACATCAAATATATTGAATAATAATCATGACCATTGTGAATATTTGATGGATGGAGGCATTCACATGCAAGGAAGTGATTAAATAGCTAAGTCACGTTTGTTTTATTAAAGATATATGATTAATTATATTTAAAATATACAAAAAAAAAAATGCATTGAATCCGAGACTTTCTTTTGTGCTAATTTAGGGTCCCATCTTTCTTTACTTATATAATCTATTGGTTCACTTTTTTACTGGTTGAATGATGCCGAATTGAGTAATGGGGTATATCAGTAAATATCAAAATCTGATATCTGGCTGATATTTTTTTAAAAAAATAACCAGGGTGTTGGCATACTGATATTGAAAGTGCCAATATTTATTTATCGGATATCCTTCTAAAATTAATAGTTAATTATTGGCTTAATTTAATAAACCAATAGCTTTTTTATATTATAATTAAGTTATTTATTAAATATTTCTAAAGCTCTTTGTACTAAAATAATATTATAATCTTAGTAGTAGGTTAGGGTTCTATTCAAATAAAACATGCAATAATAATTCAAATAAAATGAATAAAGCGAGTAATAATAATTCGAATAAAAACAAATAAAACAAATAAAGTGAAATTTGTATCATCACCACCACCACCTTTTTTAATATACAGGAAAAAAAAAAAAGTATAATTCTAATTTTTATAAATATATATATATATAAATAAACATATATATAAACGAAACAAACATATACTGTATATAATAAAAAATATACAAAAAATATACTTGGCTTTATATAATAATATTAATAATATCCGTTATCAAAAACATCACGATTTTTATCATCCTCACCACACTACTACTAATATCATTATTATTATCAGTACTGATTATAGATGGGCGTCTAAATTGTTTTTGGGGGTTGTCTAAAGTCAAAATAGTATTTAGACAAAAATGTCTACAAAGGAAATAGAAAAAAAATGGAAAATAAATTAAATCTTAATAATGATCAATTGTTGACTCAAATGCAAATTTTGTTGAATGAAATTAGGAATTCAAAAAATAATTATTAGATTTATTATTTTATTTTACAGAAAAAATAACTATATATTAGATTTATTATTTTTTTACTATTCATTTTATATAGAAAATAATTGTTAGATTTATTATTATTGGATTTATTATTTTATTATTATTCATTTTATATAAATTTATATTTAATTATAATTACTTTTCATAACTGATAATCATAATGTTTATATGTTATATTTATGAATTGTATTTAATATATATATTTTTTTCTTGATCTAGTGCGCGCGCTATTAAATGCTGCGTCACACTGCCAAATCTTTAAAATCCCAAAATAGCAATGATACTCTTTGGTCATAAAATCCCAAGACTCAATCATTTATCGTAATTCGTTATGAATTTGAGTATTCGAATTGAAAGTCTATTCAAATAAATTTTTAATCGAATAAACGAATATATGAAACGAATAAAAATGAATAATTCGAATAAACAAATAAAACGAACAATTCGAATGGGCGAATGACTCGAATAAACGAATAAACGAATAAAACGAAAAATTCTAATAATTTGAATAAACGAATAAATGAAACGAATAACAATAAAATAAAATTGTCTTTACATACATATGAGTTAATGTTAAATTGATGTTTTTTGGATTTTTGACTTTTGAAGTTAACTATGCGTAATACGCAATAATATTAATAATGTGCCTGAGCTGTTTTTAGTGTCTGAGTTTGAAGCAACATAGGTTGATCAATATTGCAAATTTCGTTTTCCAATTTACATTCTTATCATAGTAATATGTAGAGAAAAAAATGTTGCACGAAAAGATTGTTACAGCAATTCTCAAAAAAAATTCATTAAAATACCAAGTCAAATTTACATTTTATATTTTTACATAATGTCACATGTTAAACTATTATCATCATTATCATCAGAAAGAACAGACTTTCTATATAAAATTTATAATGAAATACATCATAATACATTAGTTAATTCTGATAGGTCAAAAAAAAACAAGGAGCTTTCTGAAAATGAAAAAGAATATTGTAAAGAAGAGTTTATTTATGATTTTGAATTAAATAATGTAACTTATAAATTAGGCCAACCAAAAGAATGTAACAAGTGTAGATTGACAAGATACTCTGATAGATTTTACAATTACAGAGTCTTTTCACCACTTGGACATCTGGAAATAACATAATTGATGATTTTATTCAACAATGTCAAA